>OY992884.1:114028047-114218047 GCA_963921405.1 Cepaea hortensis | reverse complement strand
CCCCCAGTCACACATCCCGACCAATAATAATCAACATATTTACTTTATTAGGTTTTTCCTGTGAAGATCTGTTACCCTTGTATGATGATGACACTAATAGTTTCTACAGACCATATAACCGCCTCCGTAACGAAAAGCCGTCTTACACTCACTCCACAACCACTTGCCCACCGTGAGGACGAGCACTGTAACCCTTACACAACCGCTCACAAGCACGCACACGCACGTCCGACCGCCACACAACGCCACCCCGTGGAAGAGCATCGTACTCTTGACCAATACACACCAATAATAGTCCCACCTCAAAACCCAATAGGCATCTCGACCACCACGACTCCACCCCATTGCCCTGTCTCTTAACAAGGAATCGCCATTAAAAATTTTTATTCAACCCCCCCCCCCCACCACTTAACAAACATCTTTAATCTTCCCACCCTCCCCACCCCACTAAAACTAATAATATTCGCCATATTAATATTTAAATTGTCCCAACCTCCTGGCTTAGCCACGACGACACACCGTAGATGAGCATCGTACTCCTAACCATTACACATCAACAATATTCCTACACTTCATCCCAATAGACAATTCGGCCACTACGACTCCACCCCCAACACCTCTTAACAATGAAGCGCCCTTTTAAAAATAATTTCCCAACCTCCCGGCTTAGCCACGACGCCACACCTGGAAGAGCATCGTACTCCTAACCATTACAAACCAACAATAGTCCTACAGCTCAATCCCAATAGACAACTCGGCCATCATGACTCCACCCCACCGCCCCAACCTCTTAACAATGAATCGCAATGTAAAAAAAAAGATTTCCAACCTGCCCCCACCTCACCACATAACACACATCTTTAACCTTCCCAACCTCCACAACCCCACTGATATTTATAATAGCTGCCATCGTAATATTTAAATTACAAAAAAGGAATGTAATAGTACCAGAAATTAGTTATAGGCCTCTGTCTTACACCCACGTCACATATTGTATTGGGTTCGAACACCGACCGCACGCGCTCCTCCCGGTCGCCCGCGCGCGCCGCAGTCCGCCACACGCACCGATCGCCGGATTTTAAAGGGATGTAATAGTGCCAGAAAAAAATCCGATCGATTCATGAGTTATACCCCTTTGACTATCCATTTAGATTGGGGAGTCGATTTCAGGAGGAGTGCGATGACGTCACATAGAGCTATATAACAAAATACTCCCCAAAATCCCCATTCCCAATCCCCATTGGGGGGGGGGGGGTGTGAAAACCTCTTACTATACTACTATCCTCTGCGATAACCGATAAGGCGACTTGATCTCGATAGAGCGTCGAGTCGAGTCATGTGTGTTGATGATGTGAACAGACTCATGTCATTCCTGAGTGATATAGGGAACATGTACGCAAATATATTGGAACAAAGAGCTAGAACCATTTGTTGAACTATTCACATATTTGTCTAAGTATAAATAGTGCATCAGTGCAACTTTTACCTTTCCAAAAACCGAATTGTACTTTGCTTAACTGTTGTTCAACAGTATAGTGACCAATATAGTGACCAGCAGAATATTGTGTTTGTAGATCAGGAAAAGGCTTTCGATAGAGTAGACAGATACAGATTATGGACTATCCTTGAAGACTATGGGATACAAGGGCAATTGCTAGAAAACATCATAGCCATGTACCACTCGAGCCGAAGTGCAGTAAGAACACAAGAAGCTATATCAGATATGTTAGCAGTAAATACAGGAGTGAGACAGGGATGTGTGCCCTCTCCTCTGCTATTTAATATCTACGTGGACAGAATATCCAAAGAAGCAAGCCTTGACAGAACAGATTCAGAAAATTTAGAACTCTTTACTCCAGATTAAACAACTGATCCACAGGAAATAAATGACCATCTATTTGCAGACGATCAGTGCCTGTTTTACAGCGATGAGGGCAGACTACAAAATCATATTAATAATCTGAGTTCAACATGCAGAAGATACAATGTGAGTATAAACACAGCCAAAACCGAAGAATTCAAATATCTTGGAAGTATGATCACAGAAGATGGCAGATTGGACAGAGAAATCGAAATCAGATGTCAAAAAGCTAGTGCACTTACATATCAACTATCACCCTTACTGAAACCTCCAAATATACCCATGTCCGCAAAACGACAGATAATAAACAGCATATTCACACCAACCCTGTGCTACCAATCTCAAACGTGGACTTTATCCAAATCACACTTTCGCAATATCAATCCTGTGAGATGAGATGCCTGAGGAGAGCTGCCAACTTAACTATCCGAGACCGAGTAAGAAATGATGTTATCAAACAGACTGTGGGATCAACTTGTGCACATGTATTGAAAGACAGAAGATCAAGTGGTTTGGCCATGTCGTTAGAATGCAACACCAACAACTACCATCACTGGCCTTATATCAAAGATCATCTGCGACGAGACCACGAGGACGCCCGAGAAGAAAATGAATTGACGACATCAAAGACATTGTACAATCACACAGAATGACACTATCCAGTGCCGCCCATCGGGCGCTGGAGCGCCATTTATTCCTCCCCACGACGCTTGACGGCAGAAGTGGAAGATGATGATGATGATGACGATGGTGATGATATAGGTGAGGTTAATTTTTTTTTAAATTTGTGGACCTCAGTCGACCGATCGATCAATCAATCAATCAATCAATCATTAGGTGCCGTCTCCAAAATGGTTTGCTGCAATGGATCTCCAACACTGTCTGTCTCTCGCCCTGACTGTACATTCTGTCAGGCTGATGTTCATCCATCTCTTGATGTTATCTTCCCACTTGTACCGTTGTCTATCTCTTGCTCGCTTGCCCTCAACCTTGCCTTCCAGTATGGTTTTTATAAGAGTATCAAGTCTTTTAACGTGGCCGAAATATTTCACTTGCCTCCTCTTTATTTCTTCCATCAACTCTCTCTTCATTCCGTGTTTCTAGGACCTCTGCATTTGATTGTTTTTGTTTCCATGAAATACAACATATTTGTCTGTATATCCACATCTCTAGGGCCTCTATGGGACTTTCTAGTTGCTTGTTCAATGTCCAGGTTTCCGCGCCATACAGTAGCGTTGAATATACGTAGCATTTGACAATTCTCATATTTAATGCGCTGTTAATCTCTCTAGATCTTAATACTGATTGCATGCTGTTGAAAGCATTTTTTGGCTATTCCTATTCTCGTTTTGATTTCTACCTAACTTCTACCATCATCTGTTATTGTTTTTTTAGTCGGGCTCACGGTTCCCAGAAGGGCCAGAACGCCCCATTAGGTCCCCGCGTGTCGGGTGATCATGCCTGGCCCAGGCAAGATCAAGCGCAGAATACTACACTTTGATCTTAGGGAAAGGGCCGAGAAGTGATCATCTGTTATTATGTGTGGCCCTAGGAGGCCAGTAAAAAAATGATTTTCCCACAGAGGGGGATATCCACATTGTGCCGACAAGCCCTACATTGAAATATACCTTTAAAAATTTAAACATAAATGTAGAACTACAACGTTGATTATAAAATGTAAATATATAAAGATTCGCAAATTGTAATAGAAGAATTCTAACATACTTTTTCCTTACATTATAATATCTGACTTTGATCTTTATTTTTTCATGTACAATAGAATACATGAGAGATTTGTAAGATTGTTAAAAATATTATAGCTGGTGTATGATTTAATATTTACAGTTCTAGTAATATCCCTTGCAATATTAGAAGATAATTATGTCCCCTACTTATTGCTTTTCTGGGTGATTTTAATTTAGCTATCTGGTAATTGCAGATAGTGTCGCGCTGGTTTTAACGTGTTGGTATGGGAGCCGGTCATTCAGAAAGCAATGGCAAACAACTGAACGTAAAAACTTGCCAAGACATCAACAACGACAGTAAAATGCTGATGTTTACTGCAACGTCCTGTACGGGATATGCAACTTTTAAAAAAAAAATCTGCTTTTTCCGCAAAAAGCTTGAACATAATTATTAATAAGTGTAGCATTTTCTGAGGAAAATGCAAAGAATACCATGGACAGATAGAAAAACCAATGACCAAGTACTACAAGAGACAAATGAAAATCGTAGATTGATTAGAGAAATTAGACGTAGACAGTCAAAATTGTTTGGACATGTTATGAGAAGAAATGGACTGGAGAACTTAGTGACAGCTGGCAAGATCGAAGGGAACAGACCAAGAGGAAGACCGAGAGGAAAATACCTGGATGGCTTGACCACATGGCATGGACGAGACAGGAACACTGAGCTGATCCACGACTCTGGTGATCGAGTGAAATGGCGAATCATGACCGCCCACGCTTTCCGGCATGGCACATGATTGATTGATTGATTGAGTGATAAATCGCCGGTCTCTCTGGTCTAGAGGTTACACGACTTTCTCCGTAATCTCGTATAATCTCGTAAGTAACGTGACGTTGCTCGAGAATTGGCAGCTGTTCTCTCCGCGTCTGTAACTTACGGGGTATGTGAGCCAGACGCTCAGAAAGTAATGACAAATTACTGAGCGTAATCTTGCCAAGAAATCAACAATCAGCTGAAAGATGCTGATGTTGATAGCGATGTCCTGTAAAGGACATGCGAAAAAAATTGATCAATCAAGGCATTAATATCAATCATGGTATTTTGATATTTTAAATATGCCCTAAGCAACTAGGGAAACGCATGCGCAGTTGAATTGTATGATTTATTATTATAAGAGCTACGGAGTTCGTGCTTTGTGCGACGCTTTCCGCGCTGCGGAAAGAGACCGAGCCTATGGGATAAAAACCCGGTGCAATGAAGTCGACAGTGTCGACTTTTAAGCGACTTTTAAAAATGTATTACTATAGGAGAAATTCGCCTAAAAGTCGACAGGTTGGACACCCTTGCACAGGGGGTGATCCCATATGGCTCAGTCTCTTTCCGCAGCGCAGAAAACATCGCACAAAAGCACGAACTCCGTAACTCCAGCGAAGACCCTCAGGAGCCTCCGAAAAAATACACTAATGAACCGAAGGATGCGAACCGGAATCAAAACCACAACCTTCGGAGCCCAAGGCAGACGGCTTGAGCACTTCGACACGGAGACTCCCCTTATTATACGTGTCGAAAAACAGACCCAATTTTGTTGATGACTACAACAACATTTTAAATATCAAGCCCAAACTTCTGCCTCCACAGTTACCTGATCTGATGGTCTCCACTACCGATTCATAATGAACAGGCCGTACCGCACTCTGCTGGCACTTGCATCCATTTGTCACCAGGTTCCGTGTCCTTAAGAGAACAAACCTGTTGAATAATATTCTCTTTTTAACCTGCTGTCATTATTTTTCTTAATTTCATTATGTAGTGGGCGTTGTTGTTGTTGTTGTTGTTGTTGTTGTTGTTGTTTTTGTTGTTGTTTTGGCACTGGTTCTGTAGTGTGCACGTATACGGAACATTCCTATTTTTGTCCCATGCACTCCATCCCTCTATGTTCAGAATGTCATTTTCCCGCTTTTGTATTTCCTCCCTATAATCCACCCCCCCCCCCACCCCCCGCGCCCCTACATAGTATACATAAAAATGGAAGCTACATTTAATAACACATACCAGAACAAGTTATAGACGTTTACATAAAACGTGATTTGCAGATCTACTTACGTTATAAAACGAATTTCGGAAGCGCGAGAAGCACAGAACCGTAAAATATGGTGGGAAAAACAATATCAAATAATCCGTTTTTGTATTAACGCGATCTTGAAATAATCTCATCCCCCCTCTTCCGAAACCATAAAATGGTGGGGGTGGGTGGGAGGCGGGGGGGGGGGGGAAAGAGGGAAATCCCAACCAGTTGAGAACCACTACCTTAGGGTTTTGATGGGTGATCTTGTAATACTTACAGCTAAACCTCAGTGTTCGTTTCTTCTTTCCACGATATGTTAATCATAATCTCACAATTCCGCTACCTCCAACATTTCATTACTCATTGAGAGAAGAGAACAGGAGAGAAGACACAGAAGAGAACAGAAGAACGGAATACACATACATTTTCCTTAGGCGAAATATTGTCTTTATGGTAATATTTCTGTTTTCTATACTAATGTCCTCTGGTCTCACATATACCTAACATGTCTTCTTCGTCTTCTTTCGTTCGCTTGAAATATGTCTATAACTGCAATGTTGTCTCTTGTATGAATTTAACTGTCTTTTTTAGTTCACTCAGCGGTCTATAGAGTTGATAGTAGTATATAGGATGGATTGACACCCCCAATGAGGCATAAAATACCTCATATACAAAGAATATAGAGAGAGGACCATGAGGAGCCATGAGGACCCGCATTTTTTAGTAAGCTCAAAGAAG
The DNA here is from genome assembly GCA_963921405.1 of Cepaea hortensis. Classification (NCBI taxonomy): domain Eukaryota; kingdom Metazoa; phylum Mollusca; class Gastropoda; order Stylommatophora; family Helicidae; genus Cepaea; species Cepaea hortensis. The sequence continues at coordinate 114,211,694 of OY992884.1, read as the reverse complement.
GGGGAATGGGGGAACCTAATTTATGCATAATCGATAGGTGTGTGCAGGCTGTTACGGGTTGATGTATTCGTATCTTTGGTAAGATCGGCGAACATCTGTGAGCAAAAAGTAGATATTGCCGGCAGTTGAATATCAGTGTCGGGGTCGAGGGAGGTCGCTGGTGCCATCTGTTTTTAATCAAGGGCGATGTCGGAATAAAATAATAAGCGCAAAGAACCATGTGTGGGGTGGGTTGGTAAGTGTTGAAAGACGGGACGTGCGTAGTTGGTAATAGTGGGATATCACCAATGTGTAACAGGGGTTCTAGTTACTGCCATTGCGCTTGACAAGTTCGAATCTCGAGGTGTGGTTGGCATGTGCGGGGTGGTGGTCGAGTATGTAACGGAGCTAGGTTATATCATTAATGGTTCGAATAACGCTGCTGGTCGATAACGATGTCCGCCCTAGGCGGAGCTTTCTAAGAGCATATTAAGACGTAAATGTATAACAATGGTGTCTAGTTGCCGCCATAGCTCTAGACAGGTTCGAGTCCTACTGTTTGGTGGGATAGTGTGGCAGTGGCCGAGTATGTAACTGAGCCAGGTGGTGTCATGGGTAGTTCAAATAATGCATCTGGTCGCAAACTATACCCAACATAGGCGCCAGAGAAGCGAATCACGATGTGTCGCTTTGCATTCTCATCAGCGGGACTGCTCATTGTTTTCACATTCATACAAAAAGGCAGGTTCTATGTAGTACCGCAACACTCTTTTTCTCGTAGCAACTGACAGCTTTTTATTGGTCCTTATGTTTTTCATCTTTGCCATGGCGATTCTTATTCTAACATCTTCAAGGCAGCTCCCAACAGTTGTTATGACTGTTCCGAGATACTTGTATCTATTCACTTGTTTCAGAATATTCCCATTTACATGTATATTACATCGTGGTATTTCATTCTTCCAAGTGACGATCATAATCCGTGTCGTTTTGTAATTTAATTCTAACCCTAGTTGTTCACTGTGTACAACAACCGCCTCTACTAATTATTGCAGATCCTACGCAGTGTTTGTTGATTACATAAATTATATGAAAGCAGTTGATAAGTTAAATTAGATGAAGACATTATTTTTAACAGAAAATAAATGAAGACATCTGACTAGAAATATTTAATAAAGCTACGAAAAAAAAAAAAAAAAAAAAAAAAAAAGAGATCTACCGTTGTGAGAAAAGCATATCAGTATGTTAATGTCAGTTCCTGTGAACATATTTAGCAGAATTATTGTGAATAGTATATGCCTATTTAGCTTTAAGGTGAAATCAATACGGCTGTACCGATCGGAAACAAGAAGAATGACTAAAACAATTACTAATAAACAACAAACATTTATTAACTGGTGCCCACGTAGTTCACCATTGGCGTTCATGTCTCATTCAACAATTAGTATAATGCCTGAAGTCACATTTGCGGCTTCAACATATGTTTTCATATCATATGTAAATATGAAGATATATTCAAGGTGATTTCTAAGGACAAAATTCCGCATGTCACACGTTACAAAAGACAGATGTCGCTCAAACTTAAACATTAAGAGTGGAAAAAAGTATGTTGTAGATACGGTTTTTCCTTTGTTTCTAGTGGGACTTGGTAATTTGTTGTTCTATCTGGTCCTAATATGTATATTTTCACCACATCTTCACTGATGTTTTTCATCTTGTCTGCTCATTGTCATACAAAAGTACAGGTTCTATGAAAGACAGAGACACTTTGCGGTTATTGTTAACCAAAATGACAAATGAGAGGTCGGTTAATATGTAAGTATTTGTAAATAAATATACACAGGGCTGGCTGGTATATAATGATAACAAAGGTAGCTAGTTTTAGAAAACGAAATAGACGTGCTACCATAATAATATCCACACTGAATTGGTGTTACAGATTTCGCCTACTCCTCACCAAAATCAGACATCGAAGAAGGGTAATGACATTTTTACAGTTGCGAAGTGCCGTATTAGAAGCCCAAATATTAACCTCAAGGTGCGGGTTAATCCAAATCTAGTGAGTGTCTTCATTCTGATCTAGAGTTGCTTACCGTGCCTCCCACGCAAACAGAGGTGGAATAGTGACTATGTGTAGCTTAACTGTGGTGGTACCATCTGGAGATATTAATCAGATACTTGGTACCAAGTGAAGATGACAGATAACTGATGCGGGATAGGTCGCGTGGCCCTCAACATAACATACAAGGAAATAACGGTGAAATGAAATGTTGCGTCTCCGCGAAGCATTATTTTAGAAACCAAAGATTACAATCTATCTGAGAGGGTAACAATAGACAGGCTAATCCTACCAGAAAGAGGTGTCTTATACACTGTGTACCAACGACAGACAACTGGCCAAAAAGAACAATACGGGTCTAGAGGGTACCATAGATCATATGGAGGTAACAGCTTCGATTCCGACGGGGTTGTGTGGCGGAAATATTCATCATCATCAAGTGCCGTGCCGGCTGGCGTAGGCGTTCATGGCTCTCCACAGATCTCGGTCTTTGGTGTTCTGGATCAACTCTGCTGATGTTATTCCTCCATGCCACCGTCTCAGTCCGTCCAGCATCATTTCTCTTGGTCTGCCTCTGCCTCTCTTCCCCTCGATCTTTCCAGTTGTCACGGTGTTCTCCAATGCCTCTCTTCTCATCACATGACCAAAGAAAGATGTTTGTCTCTTTCTTATTGTTGTATATAGTGTTCTAGTTTCATTAGCCTCTTTCAGGCAATCGTTGTTAGTTACTCTGGCAGTCCAAGGAATTCGCAACATTCGTCTTAAAAACCACATCTCTGTTGCTTCTAAGTTCCTCCTAATTTGTTCATTTACATTCCAAGATTCGCTGCCATACAGCAAAACTGGTTCTATATAGCATTTTAGTACTCTCTTTCTTAGATTAATTGATAGCGACTTATTGCATAAGATACTCTTCATTTTCTGAAATGCTGTCTTTGCCTGCCCTATTCTGCTCTTAATCTCTTTTGTACATCTTCCATCTGATGTTATAAGTGCCCCTAGGTATTTAAAATTATCCACTTGGTTGAGAAGTTCCCCTTCTATTTCTATGTCACATTTTGGCGTCTCCATTTTCTTTGATATCACCATTGTTACTGTTTTCTTGATATTCAAGGACAGTCCTTTCTGTGCACTCTCTGTTACTACACTGTCCAACAATTGTTGTAGGTCTGTTGCATTATCCGCTACCAATACTGTGTCATCTGCATAGCGTATATTGTTTATATTATATCCTCCGATTAGTATTCCTGGCTTCTCTTTGATCTCTCTCATTATTACTTCGCTATACAGGGAGAAGAGATCGGGTGACAAGACACACCCCTGTCGTACTCCTAGCTTTATCTGTTCGTAACTACCCTCTTTATTTCCCATTTTAATTGCTGCTACTTGGTTCCAGTATATATTCTTTATTATTCTTAAATCTTTCCAATCAATGTTGATATCTTCCAACATTTTAATCAGCTCATCATGTTTTACTTTATCAAATGCCTTAGTATAATCTATGAAGCATAAATATATGTCTCTTTGTTTCTTTATTGATCTTTCTATTAGTGTTCGTAATATATATCTTGCATTGTTTGTACCCTTTCCTTCCATAAAACCATACTGTTCTTCACTAATTTCCATTTTTATTTTCTTTCTTGTTCTTTTCATTATAATTCTGAGGAGAAGCTTAGTGACATGGTTTATGAGGTTAATTGTACGAAAATCTTCACAATCAATTGCTCCTGGTCTTTTTGGTATAGCTATAAATACAGATTTCAGCATATCACTGGGTAAATATCCACTACTGTAAATATCATTCAACATTTTGGTTAATATATCTACTCCAAATTCTCCCAACACTTCTAATTCTTCTATTGTGATTTCATCTGGCCCAGCTGTTTTTCCTTTCTTCATATGTTTCATAGCATCAGCGACTTCTTCTTTTAGAATAGGTGGGCCTTCTAAGTTACTTTCTTCTGTTAATTCTTCCCTTTCTCCATTATATAATTCTCTTATATACTCATTCCACCTCTTCATTATAGCACCTTCCTCCAATAAAGTCTGTCCTGTTTTTGATTTCAAACACCCTGTATTTATTCTTATTTTCTTCCAGTGAGCTCGCTGATTTGCCTGTACATACTTTTTTGATCTTTAATGGAATTTAATTCAATTTTTCTGCATTGCTCATTTAACCAACTTTCTTTTGCCTTCACACATTTATCTCTTATTTCTTTATTTATCTTAGCATACTCTTGTTTGTCATTTTTATTCTGTTTCCTTTTGTCCATCAACCTTAAGATTTCTTCATTCATCCATTTTTTCTTAGCTTTTTGGCTTCTCTCCGGTAATATTTCTTTGCTAGTTTGATGAATGGAGTCCCTTAACATTTCCCATTGTTCATCTATACTCTGTATTTTAGCTATTGCATTGTACCTATTTTTCACAGTCACTCTGTATTGTTCTTGAATTTCTTTATCTACTTTCAGAACCTCTTTATTAAGTCTCAAGTTTTTAACAATTTTTTCCCCTCTCTTTAATCTTACTTTTATTTGTCCACATAGTGGTACATGATCACTGTTACCGTCAGCACCAGGCATTGTCTTTACATTAATTAATGCATTTCTAAATCTTTTATTAATAAGTATGTAGTCAATTTGGTTGCGTATTTTCATATCAGGGCTTTTCCATGTGTATAGTCGTCTTTTATGGTGTTTAAACCATGTGTTTCCAATTATCATATCATTAATATTTGCCCATTCTATTAGTTTCTCTCCTCTTTCATTTCTTGTACCTAAACCGTAATTCCCCACTATATCCTCTATTTTTCCCTTTCCTACTTTTGCATTAAAATCCCCCAGTATTATTTTTATTTCTTGTGATCCAATTTGGGCTATTGCCATTTCAACTTCATCGTAAAAGTTTTGTATATCTTCATCACTACTGTTTGTTGTTGGTGCATATACTTGTATAATATTTATATCTATTGGTTTGCCTTTGATTTTGACCATTATAACTCTATCTGAAATGCACCAGTATCCAGTCATAGATTTGGCTGTATTTTCATCAAATATTATTCCTACAAATCAAATCAAATATTATTCCTACACCTTTTTCATGTTATTGGTTGTGTTAATTAGCTGTGATGGAGTTTACATCTCCGATCAACAGGTTTTGAGAGGCCTAAATAGGCAGTAGTTTAAAGAATTCAAGTATATTATTACAAGTTAAATTACATAATAAAATAAATACAGTGATGTGTATAAAATTATAAAAAAACAAAAAAGTAAAAAACACCAGTGTTACATTAGCAAATAAGTGAAAAACACAACGGTATGAATACATTGGTGTATTAGTTACATACAAATAGTACATACAACATGCCCTCATATCAGCGCAACGGTCTAGCTGTTAAATCACATGACCGCTATCTGTACTATATTGCGACCAAATTACACCGATCGCCCCTCACGGCAGCGTAACAGACTAACACTTAAACCAAGCGCCCGCTATCTGTTCTATATTGTTGCCAACAATTATGTGCATGCCGCCATCTTTTGATGTGAGTTTGATGATGAAGCCTGTCAGGAAACAACCATAGAGACATAGTAAAAGTGTAGTGAGAATACAACTCCAAGCGTATTGACGCTCGGTGTATCGTTATTCACATAACGTTTCCTGTTTCCTGCTCCAGTCTATTGTTGTAAAATCTTACCGAGGTGGACACTGTGGACCAAACCTGCATGATGTTGGAGACAGACTGTCCTGATGAAAGTCGGCAAGATCTTTTGTTGTGGGGAAAAGATTCTCGAGATCACAGGCCTGCAAGACTTCTTGGAGTACCGGGACAATTCCCCAGATGAAAGCGGGACAGCCGGCGGGTTGTTTACATCGAGTCGGAAAAGGAGATAAAAAAATAGCTTCTCGAGGCCTAGTGTCCTGTCAGATTTGTGACGTCATTCAGACACAGTATTAAAACAGTCTATAAACAACTTTGGCGGGAGTCGACTAAATGTTGTGAGGCAACAAGGACGTATGTGATGTTCCTGGTTTGATTATAGATTAGTTAGTTAGTTAGTTAGTCGCGGTTCCAACTTCACAGCAACGGGTCGTCCCCATTATGCTCCATTCCTGTGCCAGTGAATATAGAGAGAGACTACAGTGTCTTATGTTGATTTACATCGGCGGCCATTTATCCATTGTGTGATTTAGTAGTCTCGATTTCAAACAGGAATAAATATATGGTATTTAATTAAATAGACCCAACTTAGATGATTCTTAGGAGACTAGAGTGGTAATGTGCGTTATGAGAACATATTATAGGAGCGTCGATAATAGTAGGCTATCGCATTGCTTAAACTAGCTAGTGTCAGATATCAATTAACTCAGTGAGTTAAGGACAATGTAGTGGGATGATATTTAGGGAGATTGAAAGTGGTTGAGGGGGATAAAGGAAATGTCATATGGTAGGATCTTCCAGTAGGGTATCTACTGGGTTTCTGCGTTTTCCCTTTAGTCTTTCCTTGTCTTACCATGACTCAGACCGATGTGATGAGCTCCTCTGCCTTATGACAGAGTTTAGTTCTCTGTTAAATATCTGAGTGCGGCCGTCGGCCTATACTCACCTAATGAAGGTCGGAATCGGGTTGCTCTCACCGGGTGTTCTCTCTTCAACAGGATCCACTATGTTTTCCAAAAAAAAAGCTAGCAGACAAGTCATAGAAGAAGATTATGGCTCGATCATTGAAGGCAGATTTTACTCAGCGGCCTTTGCACTGGGCCCATAACCCAGAGGGTCTGCAAGAACGAGGCCTCTGCTGAGCAGGAACCGACGATCATCCAAGAGTGATTCCTCCATGGTAGTTCTCATCATATTAGAGTGAAGATACTTACAATACCACCAGTAACAGGGACAATAGTATTTATATAGAGAAATTAACAATTAACATTGCGTTTTCCAAATGGTGAATTCCTGTGAGAAATTAACAATTAATATTGTGATTTCCAAATGGTGAATTCCTGTGAGAAGTTACCAATTAACATTTTGTTTCAAAGTGACAGTAAACATTTATTTTACTGTACAAGGGTTATCAGATCTCAGAACTTCTAGTGACATATTAGTTACACTGAGTGTGTCGGATTCAGGGTCAGTATTGGGCTACATCCACCATTAGTGACCAGGCATCCGGACTATCCAAGAAGCACGGGAGGCAGTCGACACCTGGCCGGAGAGACCCCATCATTTGGTGAGGTCCTTCTGTACTTGATCTATGGTGCTGTTGTGTGGCCGGTACTGTAATGAAAGCAGACTTTGATCCTGAGCTGTTTTATTGTGTGTTATTTTCTTGTGTGTTCCTGTCTTCTTGTGTGTTGATTTGACTATTGACAGTTTGTGTCAGTTCAATCTTTCCCTGTGGAGGAGTTTCTCTTTCGAGTGGTGGGAAATCTTCTTGGCTTTGTGCACCGACTGCTGCTGCTGTTGGTGTCATCGATTGTCGTCGACTAGGGCATTTATTTGATCAGTGGTTGTTTTGGCCACACGCTGGACAATTGGTCTTTCTCCCCGACATCGTGATCAACACCCTGTGATTATTGTTCGTAATACCAGGAGTGTAGATTCGTATATAATGGGGGACTTCCTTTGTTGGGTTGCAGAGCGCTCCCCACTTGCCAGCCCCATTCTTTATCCTAAAAACCTCAGCCTTGTCGTCTCCTGTAATACTGTGCACCAGTTATTTAACTCCTTGAGGAGCAATCGTGACGGGTAGCCAATGGATGGTCAGCCTGTCTCTTTCTTTCTCTAGGTGCTCTAGTGATATGTCTATTCCTAGGTTTGGTAAACTTTTTGCCGCGTAATTTTTCATACACAGCTTTCTGAGCCTCTACTGACAGGTGACAGTACCACCTAGTGAGAACCTCGAACCTATGCAGGTCGACGATTTCCCCAAAAGGTACACCTCCTGGTCCAGTTAGGGCACTCATAATAAGTGCAGGTGTTGCTTTAGTAGCAGCCCTGGACCAGTAATGGAACACACTATGGTCCCCGTCTGATGAAGTTGCAGAACTTCGTAGTCATTTGTCGGGACCGCGAATTCAGTGATTCTTGAATACATCTTGAAGTCTATTGTTTCCGGTAATAATTCCAGAGAAATATCCAGAATATCAACTTCAAAGAATATCAAAACAAAATCCGGAGAAACGAAATATAGAGTGCCTTTACAGTAAAAAATTGTTTATATGAGAGGTTCTTTGGTTCAGAACCGTCTCCTTATTCATAGAAAATAATGAAATAGAATGTATTGGTGATCGAACACCATTACATTACACCTGAAACTATAAGGAGATGGAGGCGAAAGATTTATACGTTGTGAAGAAGAGAGGATGGGTGTTAGTTATTGAAAATATACTATTCAGAATTCAAAAATAAATGTAGAACTCAAAAGTCAGTTATGAAATATAAGTAAGTAAAGATTCACAAAACATTCTATAAGTATTCTAAAAGTATTTATCTAAAGATTATAAATTCTAACTTAACTATTACCTTTTGTAATTCTAAGTAAATGGAGAATAGCCCTTTAAGTTTCCAATAATACTATAGCTGGTAAATATTTTGCATTTTAAAATTACTGTAATCTCCCTTGCAATAATGTTAAATGATTATGTTCCCTACTCATTGCTTTTCGATGTGTTTTTAATTTAGCTATAATGAAGACATTGGAAATATTGACTCACTTAAAGGGAAAAGCCCAACAGATGGGGCTGGTTATCAACCAAGATAAGACAGAATATATGGTAATTTCAAGAGACGGAATGGCTAGAAACTCTGGCCACATACAAATAGATAATATGACCATTAAAAGAACGGAAACATACAAATACCTGGGTACAATCTTCAACTGCTCCAACATCATAAGGGAAGAAATACAAACTAGAATCAACTCTGGAAATAAGATATACTATGCACTACAACATCTACTAAAATCAAAGGCGCTATCTCGTAACACCAAAATCACAATATACAAAACACTGATCAGACCAGTTGTGCTGTATGGCTCTGAAACCTGGAGTACAACGAAAGGAGACGAAGCCTTGTTACAAACCTTTGAGAACAAAATTTTAAGACGCATCTTTGGACCCATTAGGGATACACAAAGTGGAGAGTGGAAAAGAAGAAGTAACAATGACATTCATGATCTGTTTAAGTCCCCGCTAATCACTGGTATCATGAAGGCTAATAGACTACAATGGCTGGGGCATATAGAAAGAATGGAAGATAATAGGGAAACAAAACTCGCTTACACTCAGGAAATAAATGACCGTAGACCCCGAGGTAGACCAAGAAGGCGGTGGAGAGATAATACATGTACAGACCTACAAGCACTTGGAATCAACGACTGGCAAGAGAAGGTCCACCAGAGAGACGAATGGAGACGGATTGTATTTGCAGCAAAGAACCTCAATGGCTCGGAACGCTGAAGAAGAAGAAGAAGAAGATAATGAAGACTGTCTAGCGATGGGTTTAACGTGTTGGTATGGGAGCCGGTCGTTCAGAAAGCAATGGCAAACTACTGAACGTAAAAACTTGCCAAGACATCAACAACGGCAGTAAAATGCTGGTGTTTACTACAACGTCCTGTAAGGGATATGCAACTTAAAAAAACAAACAAAAAACATCTGGTAATTCCACAGAATTATTGAACAGAATTATTAATAAGTGTAGTGATTAATCAAGGCATCACTATCAATCATGTTATTATGATATTTTATATATGCCCTAAGCAACTAGGGAAGCGCATGCGCAGTTGAATTGTATGATTTCTTATTATAGGAGATATTTATTTCAAAATAATAGGAGGGATTGTCAGAAAGTAATGAGAGAGAGAGAGAGAGAGAGAGAGAGAGAGAGAGAGAGAGAGAGAGAGAGAGAGAGAGAGAGAGAGAGAGAGAGAGCGCGACATAAGAGAGAGAGAGAGGGGAGAGAAGAAGAAGAAGAAGAAGAAGAAGAAGAAGAAGAAGAAGAAGAAGAAGAAGAAGAAGAAGAAGAAGAAGAAGAAGAAGAAGAAGAAGAAGAAGAAGAAGAAGAAGAAGAAGAAGACCATGACCCCTATGGTCACCGTAACACTTCCATCCGTGGTCTGAACTGTGAGATCTGTGTGCTCCATCGATGACCCCCCTAACAGAGTTCTCCGGAACAGTTGTACTCGTGACCTGAATGAAAAACACAACATTCAGAGCAGGAGACATGCCGCTTGACCACTCTGTCACAGTGACACCCACGGCCTGGTTCTACCTGTGTCTTGCTTGTGTCATGTTGTTGTTGTTGTTGTCTCTCTGTCACTTTGTGTTCTGTATTGACTTCTTGTGTGGTGATGTTAAATCATGTTGCTGCCACAATCATGTACTCCTCCGCTATCTGCCACTTATGTTGTCATATGGCAGTCATGTTACTGTCACAATCTTATATCTCGCTGTCTGTGTGGTTTGTTTCTTGCATTGATGTACATGCAACACCAGGTCTTCAGTAGCACTGTGATCTAGTGTCAACCAACCCACCACAGTAAGGTGACTTGTGCAGCATGGTTGTGCCAACCAACCCACCACAGGAAGGTGACTTGTGCAGCATGGTTGTGCCAACCATCCCACCACAGTAAGGTGACTTGTGCAGCATGGTTGTGCCAACCAGCCCACCACAGGAAGGTGACTTGTGCAGCATGGTTGTGCCAACCATCCCACCACAGTAAGGTGACTTGTGCAGCATGGTTGTGCCAACCAGCCCACCACAGGAAGGTGACTTGTGCAGCATGGTTGTGCCAACCATCCCACCACAGGAAGGTGACTTGTGCAGCATGGTTGTGCCAACCAGCCCACTACAGGAAGGTGACTTGTGCGGCATGGTTGTGCCAACCATCCCACCACAGGAAGGTGACTTGTGCAGCATGGTTGTGCCAACCAGCCCACCACAGGAAGGTGACTTGTGCAGCATGGTTGTGCCAACCATCCCACCACAGGAAGGTGACTTGTGCAGCATGGTTGTGCCAACCAGCCTACCACAGGAAGGTGACTTGTGCAGCATGGTTGTGCCAACAAGCCCACCACAGGAAGGTGACTTGTGCAGCATGGTTGTGCCAACCATCCCACCACAGGAAGGTGACTTGTGCAGCATGGTTGTGCCAACCATCCCACCACAGGAAGGTGACTTGTGCAGCATGGTTGTGCCAACCAGCCTACCACAGGAAGGTGACTTGTGCAGCATGGTTGTGCCAACAAGCCCACCACAGGAAGGTGACTTGTGCAGCATGGTTGTGCCAACCAACTCACCACAGGAAGGTGACTTGTGCAGCATGGTTGTGCCAACCAACTCACCACAGGAAGGTGACTTGTGCACCATGGTTGCGCCCAGACCAGAGCGACTGCTCGAACTTGACAATTTTCCATTACTTACTGGAAACGGAGTTGTGTTGAATACAACTCAGTCAACTGCGCAAGTCCAGCACGCATGCGCAGTGGTACGTTCAACACACAAAGACTTCTGTTGTGAGCCGAGCTAGCTGGCGGGTAGACGGCCTTATGGCCCAGTGCTAATTGTGTTATGGCGAGCGGAACGACCCATGTCTTGACGGGTTTCAAAGAACTTCGACATCAAGTCCCAGTGCTAATTGTGTTATGGCGAGCGGGACGACCCATGTCTTGAGGGGTTTCAAAGAACTTCCACATCAAGTCCCAGTGCTAATTGTGTTATGGCGAGCGGGACGACCCATGTCTTGACGGGTTTCAAAGAACTTCGACATCAAGTCCCAGTGCTAATTGTGTTATGGCGAGCGGGACGACCCATGTCTTGAGGGGTTTCAAAGAACTTCCACATCAAGTCCCAGTGCTAATTGTGTTATGGCGAGCGGGACGACCCATGCCTTGACGGGTTTCAAAGAACTTCGACATCAAGTCCTAGTGCTAATTGTGTTATGGCGAGCGGGACGACCCATGTCTTGACGAGTTTCAAAGACCTTCGACATCAAGTCCCAATGCTAATTGTGTTATGGCGAGCGGGACGACCCATGTCTTGACGGGTTTCAAAGAACTTCCACATCAAGTCCCAGTGCTAATTATGTTATGGCGAGCGGGACGACCCATGTCTTGACGGGTTTCAAAGAACTTCCACATCAAGTCCTAGTGCTAATTGTGTTATGGCGAGCGGGACGACCCATGTCTTGACGGGTTTCAAAAAACTTCCACATCAAGTCCCAGTGCTAATTGTGTTATGGCGAGCGGGACGACCCATGTCTTGACGGGTTTCAAAGAACTTCCACATCAAGTCCCAGTGCTAATTGTGTTATGGCGAGCGGGACGACCCATGTCTTGACGGGTTTCAAAGAACTTCCACATCAAGTCCCAGTGCTAATTGTGTTATGGCGAGCGGGACGACCCATGTCTTGACGGGTTTCAAAGAACTTCCACATCAAGTCCCAGTGCTAATTGTGTTATGGCGAGCGGGACGACCCATGTCTTGAGGGGTTTCAAAGAACTTCCACATCAAGTCCCAGTGCTAATTGTGTTATGGCGAGCGGGACGACCCATGTCTTGACGGGTTTCAAAGAACTTCCACATCAAGTCCCAGTGCTAATTGTGTTATGGCGAGCGGGACGACCCATGTCTTGACGGGTTTCAAAGAACTTCGACATCAAGTCCCAGTGCTAATTGTGTTATGGCGAGCGGGACGACCCATGTCTTGACGGGTTTCAAAGAACTTCCACATCAAGTCCCAGTGCTAATTGTGTTATGGCGAGCGGGACGACCCATGTCTTGACGGGTTTCAAAAAACTTCCACATCAAGTCCCAGTGCTAATTGTGTTATGGCGAGCGGGACGACCCATGTCTTGAGTGGTTTCAAAGAACTTCCACATCAAGTCCCAGTGCTAATTGTGTTATGGCGATCGGGACGACCCATGTCTTGACGGGTTTCAAAGAACTTCCACATCAAGTCCCAGTGCTAATTGTGTTATGGCGAGCGGGACGACCCATGTCTTGAGGGGTTTCAAAGAACTTCCACGTCAAGTCCCAGTGCTAATTGTGTTATGGCGAGCGGGACGACCCATGTCTTGACGGGTTTCAAAGAACTTCCACATCAAGTCCCAGTGCTAATTGTGTTATGGCGAGCGGGACGACCCATGTCTTGAGGGGTTTCAAAGAACTTCCACATCAAGTCCCAGTGCTAATTGTGTTATGGCGAGCTGGACGACCCATGTCTTGAGGGGTTTCAAAGAACTTCCACATCAAGTCCCAGTGCTAATTGTGTTATGGCGAGCTGGACGACCCATGTCTTGAGGGGTTTCAAAGAACTTCCACATCAAGTCCTAGTGCTTATTGTGTTATGGCGAGCGGGACGACCCATGTCTTGACGGGTTTCAAAGAACTTCCACATCAAGTCCTAGTGAGGGACTACGGCTCCCACATTCACACTGCACTCCCAGCGTAAGGTATGTGTAACTCATTTATGTACTTAACACTGTGTCGGTAAGCCGTGACGCGAGATTGCTAGGCAGCGGGTACTGACCGGCGCATGGAAGTGGGTTAAGTGTGAACTGTTGTGGGCCTGTATTTAAAGCCTGTTGAAATCGCGTTTACCAGCTTTGTTCTGCAAATACATTTATTAGGTTATCAGCGCGCGCCTTATTCACAGCCACGGAAGATCGGGCAAATCGGGTTCAGGGAAAAGAGACCTGTAATTTGAGTTCACACATGGCCAGCTTCATGTACTCGAGCGTCGGCGGCGCCGGCGTGGCTGAAGCGTTACCGGACGGGAAACCGGAAGTAGATTAAGGATTCGCATATTCTAGGGCATGCGATATATCAATGAACTCGGGTGAGTAAGGCGAAGCTAGTGCACCGGTCGGCAGAAACCTCCGACGTCGTTTAAAAGTCGCATCGCGAGTCGAAGTTTGTGTCACGTGGTGGGGCAACCACTGGCTTTCTTCTTCGCTTTCCTCTTGTCTTTTAAGTAGTATCCCTCGACGGAATACTAGCTTAATATATAGTGGATTCCTGAGAGTTTGACCACGGGGAAAGTGACCGATGCGACAGGGCTGTTCATATTGAGCAGGACACCGTTCTAATTGCCCCGACCTGGGACCAGAGAGGGGGGACGGGGTGTGGATTTCTGCTTCAGGGGGATCACTCTGTATATTTTCTTGGATCTATTGGATATTTTACCTGCGGTACGGTACGACATAATCTCTGGCGGATAACAGAGAGAGAGGATCTAACCAGGAGGGGGTCTTTGGATGCACTGCCATCGGCCCTACTTCAGGGCCATTCTGCCTTATTTTTCCTAGGCTAGATTATACTCATCAGCACGCCACGACTTTCTGAGCGACCGGCTACATACTCTCGTAAGTCACTGGCGCGACTCGAACCCCTTCAAATTCTCGTGCGTTCACGTCGACCACGAGAGTATTCGGGGTTATGGAGAAAGCTGCTAACTCCTCAGCCAGGGAGACCGGCCATTCTGCCTTTTAGTACAACTAATTCACTAACCCTATATGTTATGTAGCAGTTTTTTCAGGATAGGACAATCTCTCAGACACTAGTGACCAACAACATCGGCCCAGCTCTACTTTCGTCCTGGAAAGATGACGCAGTTGGATAGCTGCCTGTTCGGTCCTAGGCCCAGTTCGTCCTCGGCATCTGAGAGCAGCCAATGAGGGAGTCGGGTCCTTTATGGGGAGGGTTCACCCGTCTGAGTGAGCATGGTCTGAATGTATCAGCTTATGGTAAGTCTGATTCATGATGCTCTCACTGAGTGTTGTCCTCCACAGGTTCTACCTTTATAATAGCGGATTGACGATCTGGTGACGAGTCCGGTGATAGGAACTATGGCGAGTGTTGGTGTGAGCAGCCTGTGAGCACCACTATCAAAGCGAGAGGTATCTACTACTGAGAGCTACTTCTCAGTATGGGACCAGCTAACCCGTAGCCCACTCCACGTCTACCATACCAGTTTGTTTACCATGGCATCTACCTATTGCCTTACTCGTGATCCTAAATGGGCAAGTATCTTGGTGTTGTCATTGTCCCAGATGTGAAGATGACTGACTGCCTTACCACCAGCTAGAAACGATGTCTTCACTATCAAGAACCTGGCTCTGTGGCTTATGATTCTGTTGAAGAACTATTCGAACTTTGATCGCAGTGTCACGATTCAGCTGTGGAGTTACCTGATCGGTGATACCAGCGGTGTGGGTAGGTTGAAAAAATGTGGTAGCATGGACAGTTGTGACTTTCACTACCAGTGAGTTCATTGGTTCATTGGCACCTTTCCGTCTTGACAGACGATAGTTTGGTACATTGTGCTTCAAAAAGGCTTAATAACTACGATCCATGGCGGTGACGAGTGTGGCTGGTAAGGCCAATTCTTGCTGCAAATGTTTTCCCACAGTAGGTGCATGTGAAAACATGGTCACTTCCACCATTTTGCACCATCTTACGTCTCTCACGCTCTGTGTGTGCTTTATCTGCTATCATTTTCTCCTTTGTCTTTATTCCATTTCTGATAGTTGCCCTCCATGCAACACGTTTAGCGGCGATGTGCTGCCAATGTGCATTATCAATGTCTGTATCAATCATGTCCCGATTACACACATCTTTGTATCGTAGTAGAGGCCGACCCTGAGATCTCCTACCTGTCTGTAATTCACCAAAAAAGATGTCCTTTGGTATTCTACCATCATCCATCCTCCTAACGTGTCCTATCTATCTAAGTCTACGAAGACTGAGCATGGAATACACCGTCACACAACCTGATCTGTCCAATACTTCAGTATTTGTGATTTTGTCTTGCCACTTAATACCAAGTATTCTTTGCAGACACCGCATATGAAAGCTGTTTAAACGTTTCTCTTGGCGTGAGTAAGTTGTCCAGTTTTCACTGCCATAAAGAAGAGTACTAAGGACACAGGCTTGGTAGACGAGGACTTTTGTTTTGGCAGTAAGCTCCCTGTTCTTCCAGACTCTTTTTGCTAACATGTTCATTGTTGTTGCTGCCTTGCCAATCCTGATGTTGATTTCCTGATCGAGGGATAATTTGCTATTTACCTCTGATCCTAGATATGTAAAATGGTCTACTATCTCCAGTTCGGCGTTGTCAATAAAGATTGATGGTACACCATGTGCACCTTGTGACATAATCTGTGTCTTCTTTTTGTTAATTGTTAAACCAAATTCAGAACAAGCATTGGAGAATG
This sequence comes from Cepaea hortensis, assembly GCA_963921405.1. Classification (NCBI taxonomy): domain Eukaryota; kingdom Metazoa; phylum Mollusca; class Gastropoda; order Stylommatophora; family Helicidae; genus Cepaea; species Cepaea hortensis. The sequence goes on along the minus strand of OY992884.1, from coordinate 114,195,443 downwards.
CAGATAGTAGATGTTGTAATTCTTCCTCAGAGTGGGTCGTAATCGCAGCATCATCCGCAAAAAGCAACTCTCTGATTAGTACCCTGCTAATTTTGGTCTTGGCCTTCAATCTCTGAGCATTATAAAGGCCACCATCTGAGCGTGAGTGAATGTATATACCGTCATCCTGATCACGAAAGGCATATTTCAGTAGAAGTGAAAAGTATATCCCAAAGAGGGTGGGGGTTAGTACACAACCTTGCTTAACTCCACTCTTGATTTCAAACTCTTCTGAAGTTGAGCCATCAAACATGATTATACCCTTCATGCCTGTGTGGAACGATTCCACAATGGACAGAAGAGTTGGTGGGCAGCCAATCTTCTTTAGTGCTTTGAACAGACCCTCACGACTGACCAAATCGAATGCCTTTGTGAGGTCGATGATGCCAATAAACAGTGGCTGATTTTGTTTCTTGCATCTGTCGCAATGAGAATATCATATCAATGGTAGACCGGTTCTGACGGAAGCCGCACTGTGATTCGGGGTAGACTTGATCTCCCAGGACTTCTGTACAGGACAATTCTGGCAAATACTTTCTCAACAATACACAGAAGTGAGATGCCCATATAGTTGTTTCAGTCGCTCCGATCTCCCTTGTTCTTGTACAGCGTTATGATGTTTGAATCTTTGAAATCCTGTGGGACTTGTCCTTCTCGCCAGCATAGCTCTATTAGCTGGTGGATCTGTAGAGCGAGTGTGTCTTGCCCACTCCTGATCACCTCTATTGGAATCCCATCCTTACCTGGAGCCTTGCCAGATGCAAGCTCATTTATAGCACACCTAACTTCTGTTATAGTGGTAAGTGTGTCCAGGTGGTCAAGAGTTGGCAGGGCCTCTATGGCGTTGAGGGCATCATCCGCTAGTTTGGTCTCACTTGAGTAAAGCTCTAAATAGTGCTCGACCCATCTATCCATCTGCTGTTTCTTATCAGTTTCTTACCAGTGAGTAAGATATCGAAATCTGGCTATATCAGCAGTGCACCCGATACTTCCGGACTCTTCAGGGAAGTGTCCTTGTACCCCGGCCACACGAGAGACAGTAGACCTTAATAACCAGTGTGTGAACTGGATACATTCGGTGAGGCGGTGGCGAAATTACCGCATAGCGTGTGACTTGGAACATGTTACTGTGATGACACTTCCTCCTTAAGGCGACTCTAGTACTGACCTGTCTGTTCTCGCCTAGATACCGCCAGGCCTTTTTCGGAGTCATCATCATCATCATCCTCATTCATTTTGTATAATATACCATCTTGTTATCATAGTTAGATACCAGAGTTGTGTCATGTCTTCAGGGCGAGGTTTGAAAGGGGTAACGTCCCTTGGTTGATAGAGAAGGAGGTAGTGATCCAAGGGCTGGAGGGGTTTTGTAGATGGAGGTCACCTATGTCCCAAGTCTGAAGACATCCCGTTACTAAGGTGTGATAGCAGGTTCCCCTCACCCCAGGGAGTGTTATGACAATAATACTAGTACAGATCAAAGAAGGAATTAGAACAACACCTTTTATACAAACACACGCCCCATGTAACGACACTTACAGCGATGAAGACAAAGACGCGTATTTTGATAAACTTGCGGACACGTTAAATAATGCCAGGGAGACAGATGTACTTATAGTGATGGGTGATTTTAACGGACGAATAGGCACACGAAGAACACCGTGGGATGAATGCATGGGGTGGGGGAGGGGGCATTCAGCGACACAGAGACTGAATATATTAGAAATGGTCAACATCTACTCAGCATATGCTCCGAATACGGACTAATAATAACAAATATATTTTTCCAACATCGTCGTAGTCACACCAAAACCTGGTATAAATGGGATGACACAGGTCAAGCATCTCAAATTTACTTTATTCTACTTAAGAAATCAGACAGAAGTCTACTATTGGATTCAAGAGCACTCCCAAATACAGACGTTGATACTGATCACAAACCAGTCATAATAAAAAAAGATTTCAACATACAGGAAAATAAGAAACACAAAGGTAATAACACATGTCATCAATTATAGGAGGATTTAGGAAAATACAGCTAAAGACGAATTCAATCAAGAAAAAAAAATACTACATAAGAACATCCCTGATGAATACTCAAGCGTAGATAAGGAATGGGCAATTTTCAAGACTGCCATGTTCGACATACTGGGAAATAAATGTGGAACAAAGAAAGTATGGCAGGACCAAAGATTAAGAACAGCTTGGTGGAACAATGAAGTTAAAGATAGCATACTCAATAAGCAGGTAGCGTTCACAAAATGGATCACAACTAAATCTGAACAAGACTATGTTACTTATAGAATAGCACAACGAGAGGCCAAACGAACAATTAGAGCATCTAAAGATGAATCCTGGAGAATATACGGTGAACAGATGGCGACCCTTAGCAAAGACTACCCAAGAGAATTTTTATAAACGTATCAATACAACGGCCGGTCTCCCTTGCGCAGTTTTAGCGACTTTCTCCATAATCCCGTATACTCTCGCGAGTTAGTAACGTGACGACGGCGAGAAACGGTAGCGGTTCTAGCCGCGTCGATAATTTACGGGGTATGTGAGCTGGTCGCTCAGAAAGCAATGGCAAACTACTGAGCGTAATCTTGCCAAGAAATCAACAATCAGCTGAAAGATGCTGATGTTGACAGCGATGTCCTGTAAAGGATTCGCAAATATTTATTATTATCAATACAACGACAAACAGAGATGTATGCTACAACCCAACCACCATCATAAACAGCAAAAGAGGTATACTAATATTTAATCCACAACAAAGACTAGCAAGGTGGGCAGAATACTTTCAAGAACTACTTAACCTCACACATAATAACATAGAAAACCTCACTTTTGTGCCTAAAAGCCATGGACAACAAGAACCAAATTTCATCCCTGCAGAAGTCAAAGCAGTTATACAGAAAAGTCCTAAAAACAAATCACCGGGTCAAGATGGAATAACCACAGAAGCTATTCGGGCCTGTGGGGAAACCGGAGTTAAATGGCTAACAAAACTTTGTAATATAGTATTGGAAGAAAGCAAAGTTCCAGATTATTTACAGCAGGCAATAATAGTAGCAAGATGGAAAAAGAAAGGCAATATGAGAGAGCGCGAAACATACAGAGGCATGTCATTCCTGAGTGATATAGGGAAAATGTTCGCAAAACTTATCGAACAAAGAGCTAGACCCATAGTTGTTCAACAGTTAAGCAAAGTACAATTCGGTTTATGGAAAGGTTAAAGTTGCACTGATGCACTATTTATACTTAGACAAATATATGGAAAAAAAACTATCGAATATAGTGACCAGCAGAATATTGTGTTTTTAGATCAGGAAAAGGCTTTCGATAGAGTAGACAGATACAGATTATGGACTATCCTTGAAGACTGGGATACAAGGACAATTGCTAGAAAACATCATAGCCATTTACCACTCGAGTCGAAGTGCAGTAGTAACACAAGAAGGTATATCAGATATGTTCACAGTCAATATAGGAGTGAGACAGGGATGTGTGCTCTCTCCCCTGCTATTTAATATCTACGTGGACAGAATATCCAAAGAAGCAAGCCTTGACAGAACAGATTCAGAAAATTTAGAACTCTTTACTCCAGATGAAACAACTGATAAACGGGAAATAAATGACCTTCTATTTGCAGACGATCAGTGCCTGTTTTACAGCGATGAGGGCAGACTACAAAATCATATTAATAATCTGAGTTCAACATGCAGCAGATACAATGTGAGTATAAACACAGCCAAAACTGAAGAATTTAAATATCTTGGAAGTATGATCACAGAAGATGGCAGATTAGACAGAGAAATCGAAATTAGATGTCAAAAAGCTAGTGCAATTACATATCAACTATCACCCTTACTGAAACCTCCAAATATACCCATGTCCGCAAAACGACAGATAATAAACAGCATATTCACACCAACCCTATGCTACCAATCTCAAACCTGGACTTTATCCAAATCACACTTTCGCAAAATCAACACCTGCGAGATGAGATGCCTGAGGAGAGCTGCCAACTTAACTATCCGAGACCGAGTAAGAAATGCTGTTATCAGACAGACATTGGGATCAACATCTTGTGCCACATTTATTGAAAGACAGAAGATCAAGTGGTTTGGCCATGTCGTTAGAATGCAACACCATCAACTACCGTCACTGGCCTTACATCAAAGATGATCTGCGACGAGAGCAAGAGTACATCTAAGAATAAAATGGATTGACGACATCAAAGACATTGTACAGTCACACGGGGCTGGAGCGCCATTTATTCCTCCCCACGAGGCTTGACGGCAGAAGTGGAAGATGATGATGACGATGGTGATGGTGATGGTATAGGTGCAGTTAATTGTGTTTAAATTTTCTGTGGACCTTAGTCGATCAATCAATCAATCAATCAATCAATCAATCAATCAATCAATCAATCAATCAATCAATCAGGTGCCGTATCCACAATGAAGATTGGCTGCAATGGATCTCCAACACTGGCTGTCTCTCCCCTTGACTGTACATTCTGTCAGGCTGACCTGACGGTCGTCCATCTCTTGATGCTATCTTTCCAAGTGTATCGTTGTCTACCTCTTGCTCGCTTGCCCTCAGCCTTGCCCTCCAGTATGGTCTTTGTAAGAGTGTTATGTCTTTTAACGTGGCCGAAATATTTCACTTGCCTCCTCTTTATTTCTTTCATCAACTCTCTCTTCATTCCCAGTTTTTCTAGGATCTCTGTATTTGATAGTTTTTGTTTCCATGAAATACAACATATTCGTCTGTATATCCACATCTCCAGGGCTTCTACGCGACTTTCTGTTGTTGTTGTTGATGTTTGTCCATCAAGAATGATGATGACCATTCATTTCATCCAGTGGGGTTGAAGGTATGGAACCGTCTGTTCTAAGATGGCTGATAAGGCCTATTTTAGCTCCAAATATTCTTTGACAATGTGGACAAAGGATGCTTGACGTTTCTGGAGGAGGATTTCCTGCAGTGGTTTTTCTGTCCTGCCTTTTCTTCACAGCTCTTGCAGTCCTGGTTGCCTCACATATGACTGCACCCTTGTGTAATGATGCACGCCACGAATTTCGGTCTCTGGCTGCAGCCTCCCAGGTGTCATGATGAATTCCAAAAGCATTCAGTGAGATTTTCAGAGTGTCTTTAAAGCGTTTCCTCTGGCCGCCTTGGGAGCGTTTACCACAACGCAGTTCGCTGTAAAAAAAATCGTTTAGGGAGCCTGTGATCTGGCATGCGAGTCAAGTGACCAGCCCAGCTAATCTGATTCTTCATCAGTAGAGTGTGGATACTGGGCATGGAAGCTCTTTCTAGGACTTCAGTGTTTGGGATCTTGTCTTGCCATTTAATCTTCAGTAGCTTCCTTAGGCAGACTGTGTGGAAGTGGTTTAATTTCCTAGCGTGTCACTGATAAACAGTCCAGGTTTCACAAGCATATAGCAGTGAGGATAATACAACTGCTTTGTAGACTTTTAGCTTTGTTTGCAGGCTTATTCCAGTTCTGTCCCATACATTTTTGTACAGTCTGCCAAAAGCCACACTGGCCTTGGAGATTCTTGCATTCACTTCGTCATCAATTGTGGCAGCTTGTGACACAGTGCTGCCAAGATAGGTGAATTTGTCCACAACACTTAGTCTATGACCATTCACTTTGATATTCGGCACAATGTGATTATTCCCTGGAGCTGGCTGGTACATAACTACAGTCTTCTCCAAGTTGATATTGAACCCAAAGTTGGCACAGGCATGTGAGAAAGCTGTAACATTATGTTGCATGTCCGCCTCTGAGTTGGCTTATAGAGCGCAATCATCAGCAAACAGGAGCTCTCTGACGGTGTCGCTGTTAATTTTGGTTTTAGCTTTCAGCCTTCTGAGATTGAATAACTTTCCATCCATTCGGTAGTTGATGTCTATTCCAATGTCGTCGTTCTCGAAGGCATTCGTCAACATGGCTGAAAACATGAGGCTGAACAGTGTTGGTGCCAGGACACATCCTTGCTTCACTCCATTGGTGACAGGAAAGGGCTCAGACAGTTCACCATTTTCCTGTACTCTTGCCTGCATACCACCATGAAATAACCGTCACTATTTGGACAAACTTTCGTGGACAGCCGTATTTTGCCATGATCTTCCACAGTCCTTCTCTGCTGACTGTATCAAAAGCCTGGGTAAGGTCAATGAAAGTGGAGAACATTTCGCAGTTCTGTTCTTGACATTTCTCTTGCAGCTACGTTGTCAATAAAATCATGTCAACAGTTCCACGTTCTATTCTGAAGACACATTGACTCTCAAGAAGAAGACCTTGATCGAGGTGGGCCGTGAGGCGATTGAGAAGAATTCTGGCGAGTATCGTCCCTGCAATTGAAAGCAAGGAGATGCCTCGGTGGTTGTCACAGGATTGGCGGTTTCCTTTACGTTTGTAAAGGTGGACTATTGACGCGTCCTTGAAATCGTGTGGCATGGTCTCGTTCACCCATATGTTTGTAAAGACTTGGTGAAGCTGCTCTGTTAGGACCGGCCCACCTGCCTTGTATATCTCTGTTGGGATGGAGTCAGGACCAGGTGTCTTGCCGCTGGAGAGTTGCTGGATGGCTTTGTTTGCTTCCACTATGGTTGGCAGGTCATCAAGTGTCTCATTGGTGGGAACTTGAGGACGGCAGTTGATGGTTTCATCATCGAAGAATGAAGTTGCATTTAAAATGTTGCTGAAATGCTCTGCCCAGCGTTGAAGGATTTCTTTCTTATCGGTGACCAATGTTCCCGCATCTGCACTGAGGAGGGGAGCTATGCCTTTCTTTTTATGTCGACCGCAGTTTAGGGTACCCACCAACCGCGGCTAGCCGGTTAGGTAGTGATGGAGCAGACAATGTTTAGGGCACCTTTTCTAGCCCCTTCCTCATGCTATGGAGGTGAGCAGTGTGTTCCTATAGAGGGCTGTTCAGTAGCTCAGGAGGCTGCCGAATCCCACTGCTGCTCCGGTCAGTAGAAGACGACCATATGGCCTGAGCCGCCTGTGTGCAGGTCTGCGACTACGGCTGCCAGCGTACCCACGCCTGCCGCTTTGCCGCTCGCCCATCGCCACAGGGCTTGAAGGTGATATGTGACGTTGGATGAAGAATGACTTAAGCGATGACTTGGATTAAAGTGAGGAAGAGTTGCGCAATTCGTCGACCTCACTCTCTCACCTGAGTCCATCTGAATCCAGTGGTAGGACAAGTCAAGACGACTGGAGACGAATACAGGTGCAGTGGATGATCATGGCGCTCTACGTGCCTTGCCGTGCTCATTACGTTCCACAACGCTTTGCAGGTAAACGCCGTCTTGCCCGTTGAATCAGGAATTATTTCTTCTGCGCAGTCAGCTGAATCCTGTCTTCACATGCTGGGTAGGCATACCCTTGTTTACCTCTTGGTTAGACACCAAATCGGCTACCCAAGCCTAATTTAGCCAGCCTCTCACAGCTGTTGCCCGGGGGGTGGCCGCTGTCGCATGCTGACAGCTACTAGGAGCCACAGGCGCGAGCTGGGTGTCAGGCTTGGACCAGTGGGGGATGGGTCCTGAAAAGGACATGAGAGTCATCCTTACCAAAGGTGCTACCACTGCCTGACACCCCGTACCCATCAAAGCAACTTTCTAGTTGCTTGTTCAATGTCCAGGCTTCCGCGCCTTACAGTAGCGTTGAATATACGTAGCATTTGACAATTCTCATTTTTAATGCGCTGTTAATCTCTCTAGATGTTAATACTGATTGCATGCTGTTGAAAGCATTTTTTTGCTATTCCTATTCTCGTTTTGATTTCTACCTAACTTCTGCCATCATCTGTTATTATTATTGTTGTTATTTAGTAGGGCTCACGGTTCCCAGAGGGGCCAGAACGCCCCTTTAGGTCCCCGCGTGTCGGGTGATCATGCCTGACCCTGGCAAGATCAAGCGCAGAATACTACACTTTGATCTTAGCGAAAGGGCCGAGAAGTGATCATCTGTTATTATGTGTGGCCCTAGGAGGCCAGTAAAAAAATGATTTCCCCATAGAGGGGGATGTCTGAGACTAAAAACATACTCCTACATTGAAAGTATACCTTTAAAAATTCAATCATAAATGTAGAACTACAACGTTGATTATAAAATGTAAATATGTCAAGATTCTCTATTGTTATATAAGAATTGTGGACAACTTTTCTAGATTTTAATATTTGCCTTCAATCTAGATTCTTTTCTTTAAAATAAAAATTATAAGAGATTCATAATATTGCTATAGTGATAATATTATAGCTGCTATATAATTTAATATTTACAATTTTAGTAATATCCCATGCAATATTATTAGATGCTTATGTCCCCTACTCATTGCTTTTCTAGGTGATCTTAATTTAGCTATCTGATAATTGCAGATAGTGTCGCGCTGGTTTTAACGTGTTGGTGTGGGAGCCGGTCATTCAGAAAGCAATGGCAAACTACTGAGCGTAATATTGCCAAGAAATCAACAATCAGCTGAAAGATGCTGATGTTGACAGCGATGTCCTGTAAAGGATATGCGAAAACAAAACAAAAAAGTGATTAATCAAGGCATTACTATCAATCATGTTATTTTGATATTTTAAATATACCCTAAGCAACTAGGGAAACGCATGCCAGTTGAATTGTATGATTTATTATTATAAGAGCTACGGAGTTCGTGCTTTGTGCGACGCATTCCGCGCTGAGGAAAGAGACAGCCATATGGGATAAGAACCCGGTGCAATGAAGTCGACCGTGTCGACTTTTAAGCAACTTTTAAATATTTATAACTATAGGAGAAATTTGCTTAAAAGTCGACAGGTTCGACACCCTTGCACAGGGGATTATCCCATTTGGCTCAGTCTCTTTCCGCAGCGCAGAAAACATCGCACAAAAGCACGAACTCCGTAACTCCAGCGAAGACCCTCCGAAAAAATACACTAATGAACCGAAGGATGCGAACAGGAATCGAAACCACAACCTTCGGAGCCCAAGGCAGACGGATTGAGCACTTCGACACGGAGACTCCCCTTATTATACGTGTCGAAAGACAGACCAAATTTTGTTGATGACTGCATCATTGTACAACATTTTAAATATCAAGCCTGAACTTCTGCCTCCACAGTTACCTGATCTGATGGTCTCCACCAACTGTCCATACCGATTCATAATGAACAAGCCGTACCGCACTCTGCTGGCACTTGTATCCATTCTGCACCAGGTTCCGTGTCCTTAAGAGAACAAACCCGTTGAATGATGTCCTCTTTTTAACCTGCTGTTATTATATTTCTTAATTTCATTATGTAGTGGTTGTTGTTGTTGTTGTTGTTGTTGTTGTTGTTGTTGTTGTTGTTGTTTAGCACTGGTTCTGAAGTATGCACGTATTCGGAACATTCCTTTTTTTGGCCCATGCACTCCATCCCCCTATGTTCAGAATGTCATTCCCCCGCGTTCGTATTTCCTCCCTAAAAATCCCCCCCCCCCCCGGCGCCCTACATAGTATACGTAAAAATGGAAGCTACATTTAATAACACATACTAGAACAAGTCTAGACGTCTACATAAAACGTGATTTGCGGGTCTACTTACGGTATAACACAAACTTTAGAGGAGCGAGAAGCACAGAACCGTAAAGTATGGAGGGAAAAACAATATCTAATATTCGCGATCTTGAAAATAATCTTAATCGCCCCCCCCCCACCCCCAAACCATAAAATTGCCCCCCCCCTCCCCCTGCCGGGAAGAATTCCCCACCAGTTGAGAACCACTGCCTTAGGGTTTTGATGGGCGATCTTGTAACACCTACAGCTAAACATCAGTGTCAGTTTCTTCTTTCCAGGATATATTCACCATAGTCTCACAATTCCGCTACCTCCAACATTTCATTACTCATTGATATAAGAGAACAGGAGAGAAAAGAACAGAAGAACAGAATACACATACATTTTCATTAGGCGAAATATTGTGTTTATGGCGATATTTCTGTTTTCTATAATAATGCCCTCTGGTCTCACATATACCTAACATGTTAATATTCAGCCTTCTAATTTCTGTGTTAATGTTATCAAAGTTTGGTATAGGTGTTCAAGCTCGAGTACTTTTGCTCAAGAATTAGGGAGGAAACTGAAAAAAATACGAATCTCTATCAGCGTTCACGACGGAAACACACCAAACACAAGCGACCAACAACAGGTAAATTACGAAACAGAAAGGAGGTATTCGCTACTTGGAATGTTACTGGTCTAGGAAGTAAGAACCCAGCTCTCGCAGAGTTTATGAAAAAAATCAAATATTCAAATATTAAGACTCACAGATACTAGGAAAAAGGGGCAGAACACAGTACCCACACCTTGTTGTTTTAATGATGTATCTAACCTATAAATAGCTCTCCCTACTCCACCCAGGACTTGCGTCAACGAAGCCTCGCCTTGTGCCATGCTGCAATATTTGTAAATTACATCAATCAAATTTCTAATTAATAAAAATAATTATAGTACCGTGTGAGGAACCTTGTAATGTCTAGAGCGATCTAGTCCAACAATGATGAATGCCACAGTTCTGTCAATTCAACTGCACAGGTCCCATAATTCAGCCACGACACCAGAGAACGATAGGAATTTTCTGGTCGGTTGGACTCTTGACTGCCGCCGTTTGGATGGGCACTTGAAAGCTAGTATCTCTGGTTGGTTGGACTCTTGACTGCCGCCGTTTGGATAGGCACTTGAAAGCTAGTACCTCTGGTTGGTTGGACTCTTGACTGCCGCCGTTTGGATAGGCACTTGAAAGCTAGTACCTCTGGTTGGTTGGACTCTTGACTGCCGCCGTTTGGATAGGCACTTGAAAGCTAGTACCTCTGGTTGGTTTGACTCTTGACTGCCGCCGTTTGGATAGGCACTTGAAAGCTAGTACCTCTGGTTGGTTGGACTCTTGACTGCCGCCGTTTGGATAGGCACTTGAAAGCTAGTACCTCTGGTTGGTTGGACTCTTGACTGCCGCCGTTTGGATAGGCTTGACAACGTGTTATGCCTGTGCACAGCAAAGCTTTACCCTTAGCCGGCCTTTGAAACCGTGTTACACCGAAACTCCTACAGGCATTGTAGAATCCATATTTCGGCTGGCTGTTCACTGTAAGTTCAAAAACGTGCGTAGATGGATGCTACTCAGTGACCAGAGCACACTTCGTCGGGAATTTGTTGATGGAGCTACTCTGCAAATACGTATCTTGTAGCAAGAGCAGACACCTCCGAGTATTCGTTATTGGAAACATGTGTTGACCTCCCGCGACAACCCGAGGTTTAAATCCGTTGTCGACGGAACCAAATCGCCTCTGTAACAGGTGCACGAGGTCGGTGATGTCATTCAGACGACTGACTGTAAGGACAGACGAGAATCTAACTCCATCAGTAGTTTGGCTAGTTGTTTATTGTAGCGTCAAGTTTACAAATTCAAAATCCTTAAGTTCAAGTATTCGAAATAAATTTACAACATTCCTGTTGGTGTCCCAAAATCTTCATGCGACCTTATGGTCCGGTGGTATGGTCACAACTCACTTACGTTCCCTAGACCCTTGTCATAGGATGACAACCCCTAGTTACCCCTTATCGATGTGCCCATCCGTGCCTATAATCTTCCCATTGCAGACCAAGCCAAATCCCCCACTAGAGAATCTCTGTTATAATGGACACAACAGAAAAACTATCGATTGTCGAATCATGGGACCTTACCATACATGATCACCATGTATGGGAGCGATTCCACCACAGCATCAACAAGGCAGCCGAAAGCGAAATGGTCATCCTTCTCTCTAGCTCTCTCTCTCTCTCTCTCTCTCTCTCTCTCTCTCTCTCTCTCTCTCTCTCTCTCTCTCTCTCTCTCTTTCTGTCTCTCTCTCTCTCTCTCTTGTCTATATCCGTGTAGTCCTAGTGTCACCGAGTAACACCAAAGGACACACTGGCATCAATACAACATAAACCGGTCTCGAAACCACCATAAGCGCGTGGATTATTGATTATTGATTTTCCCCACAGAGAGGGTTATATGTAATAGGAATTCACCATATATTGAACCGTCCGTCCATCCGTCCAATTTGTAAAAAAAATACCAAACTTTCCACCATGTTTCAATCAGCCCGTGCGGCATCGGTTATAACAGCAGTGGTTCATGGTGCGTAGATTATTACTTTATTTATGTGCCAGTAAAATCTGACTTATTTTGTGCGCAGACACTGTCTGTGACGTTGGGTGGGGGGTCTGGTTGTCCGGCAAGTCCGTTTTTTTTTTTTGGGGGGGGGGGAGGGGGGTTTGTCAGCCTATTCCTGTTAGTTATCTCACATGTGGGCCCACCATACCAGCACTGATCCCTGTCCTAGTCTCTCTCGTTCCCGCCCGTGATGGTGTTCTTGCCACCAAAAGGGGTCGCTCATCTCGTCCACCTCCTTCCGGGTCCTCCAGGGAGGAGCCAAACCACACACATCTCGTCCAGATCACAGGGCACCCTGGACATTTAGGTACGTAAAACATGGACAATAAAGGTACAAACTGACATTCATCGGGTGCAGGCATTCATGGTGGTCTGCTGTTTTCCTACCTATTTTTCGCTGCTTTACTGATTCTCATCGTTTTTATATTTTTGTGTATGTGCATCTATTATCTGTATTTTCCTATTTTATTCGCGACTTTATTCCTTTAGTTATCTGCCTGGGTTTATTATTTATTTGTTTGTATATTTAACTCGTTTGTGGTATTTATTTATCAGATCTGTTAGGTGACATATTTATTTATTTGCTTTATTTGTTTTATTTGGTTGAGGTTATGTGTCTAGTTGTTTAGTTTGTTTGTCTAATTTGTTTGTTTTGGTAATAACTATATTTGTATGTTCTTCCTTTGTGGAGTGTTTGATATCTTTTTCTATTCCCATCCTGGTGTGTGACCCGTTGCATCTCTTCTCCGTTGCCTGAGCGTCTATCCTTGGTTCTTCGTCACCACTGTTAGTTGTTTCAACGGATTGACGGTTTCTGTCTCTTCATTCGGTGGTTATATTTTTATGTCGGTTAAATATCATTCCCTGTTCTGACTATGAATTGAATGACCAGTTTTCGCAAGTCTTTGTCTCCATCTGTTCATGGTATCCCTGGCTTGAAAGTAGTCTATCAGTTTCTGACGTTCCTGGTCATATGTCTTACACGATATGAGATAGTGTTCTATCGTGCCAACTTCTGTGCATTCTACGCATCTTGGATTGTTCGTTTTGTCTTTCCAATTTCCGAGTAGTGTAGTGCCAACTTCTGTGCATTCTACGCATCTTGGATTGTTCGTTTTGTCTTTCCAATTTCCGAGTCTCATCCTCCATAGTTTTTTATATGTTGTCCGTCGGTCCGTCCGATTTGTAAAACCATTAAACATTTAATCATAAATGTAGAACTACAACGTTGATTATAAAATGTAAGTATGCAAAGACTCTTAATATTATATAAGAATTACAAAGGATATTTTCTTTTGTTTACACATCTACTTTAAAATATATTGTATGTTTTATTTAAAATAGAATAGATGAGAGATTTGTAAGATGTATAATAAAATTATAGCTGGTATATGATTTAATATTTATACTTCTAGTAATATCCCTTGCCATATTATTAGATGATTATGTCCCCTACTCGTTGCTTTTCTAGGTGCTTGCGAACGCAGTTTGTGAGCCCGTATACCCGGGTTCGAAATACAGCGGTGCTGGTCTTTTTCGAAAAAAGGTATAGGAGACGGTCGTTCAGAAAGCAATGGCAAACTACTGAAAGTAACATTTGCCCAGGAATCACGAACAGCGAAAATGCTAGGGTTGACTGCTACGTCCTGTGAAGGACATGCAACTTAAAAATCTGGTAATTGCAGATAGTGTCGCGCTGGTTTTAACGTGTTGGTATGGGAGCCGGTCATTCAGAAAGCAATGGCAAACTACTCAACGTAATAACTTGCCAAGACATCAACAACGACAGTAAAATGCTGATGTTTACTGCAACGTCCTGTACGGGATATGCAACTTTAAAAAAAATCTGCTAATTCCGCAGAATGCTTGAACATAATTATTAATAAGTGTAGTGATCAATCGCCGGTCTCTCTGGCTGTGGGGTTATAACACTTTCTCTCTGTAATCCCGTTTATCACGCAGAGTCTCGCAGCGGAGCGAGAACTGAGGTGGTTCGACCCCCGCTCGTGACTTGCGGATACTGAGCCGGCCGCTCAGAAAGCAATGGCAAACTACTGAGCGTAATCTTGCCAAGAGATCAACAGACAGCTGAAAGATGCTGCTGTTGACAGCTAAGTCCTGTAAAAGGATACGCAAAACATAAGTGATCAATCGCCGGTCTCTCTGGTCTAGAGGTTACACGACTTTCTACTTAATCTCGTATGATCTCGTAAGTAACGTGACGTTGCTCCAGAATTGTTAGCGGTTCTCTCCGCGTCGGTAACTTAGGGGTATGCGAGCCGGTCGCTCAGAAAGCAATTGCAAACTACTGAGCGTAATCTTGCCTAGTACATCAACAGCAGCTGAAAAATGCTGGTGCTGACTGCAACGTCCTGTAAGGGATATGCAACATTAACAAATACATATGTATATGGGTGTGTATGTGTCAGCACATCATCTGTCATCTCAGTGAGACGCAAGTGTTGTGTAAACAAGATTGTGTACAACGGTTGCTTCTTGTATAGAATTCTAAGTTGTAGAACTGAAAGTCTGGGGTTCGATCTGTATTGATGCATCATCATGACTATAGTTTGTCACATTGTTGTGTATTGTCACGAGCTCGCCATGAGTTAACCAGATAATAATACCGACGTTTGCTTGGCGTATATTTTCTAGGCCACAACAGTCGTACTAACAGAGTAAACACAGCTGCACAGGTTACATCGTGTCAGCCCATAAACACATTTGGTGGTGAGTGAGAAGGAAGGGATACAATGCGTTGGCAGTTTATAAACATTTAGAATCACATAGCCTTGCCCGGCTCAGTACATGGAACAGCCCTGTCTGTCAGTTATAGTTCCGGACATCAGGCGAAATGGCTGCTGGGATTGTCACCACTGAACAGAAGCTTGACAGTTTGTCAACAGTCAGAGACAAACCGGAATTGGCAGCGAGAGACAGGAAACAGTACATCTGTCAAGTCTTGTTTCCGGAACATCGAGAAGATTGACAGCGTGTTGGGAAAAACTCTTTGTTGGAACTGTACAGTAACTCTCTAGATTGTTTTGGATGTCACAACCAGTGATGACAAATCTAACATTAATGGAGCCAGGGAGGATGGATCCCTGACAGGAGATGATCTGCCACTGTGCCACCTGTGTGGGGGAATAAAGGAGAACGTCACGTGGCCAACTTTGGTAGTTTGCCATATAAACCCGAGTTGGGATCAACTAGGGGGGAGTTGACCAAGAACCGTGGATTATGATGGACGTGTTTGTGGGAGAGCTCTACAGTGTTAGATTAATTTAAGATTAACTAGCATGTGCCGTTATGGCAAAGTGTAGTAGCCATCCCGGGAATGAGGCGGTTTTTACATAAGGTAGTCAATATAGTCTATTAGTTCTAATTAATATAGACTGTAGCCTTGTTAAACTATAGTGTGATGATTAGCACTGTTAGTGGAAACTAGTTAGAGTAGAATAGTGATATTAGCTCTGCTAGTTAAGAATAGAGTACTGATGGATAATTAGGAGATGGGGGAATTGCCCGCTGGGGTTTTGCACTCGGTATGGGTCTCTCTTTGTCATAGCCTGATTCGACTCTAGGTGGGTAGCTAATCTGCTCTGTGACTAAGTCTAGTTAGCTAAAGATCATTAAGCAAGGTGATAGGCTTACCCTCAGCCGAAGGGATCAGTGACTAGTACTATCACCAGATGTGTTGTTTCTATCCTAGGTTCCCTACCAGATCCAAGGAAACTCTACAAGTTTTGGGAAAGAATTAAAAAACCCATTCTGAAGAACACCAGTTCAAGAGTCAATAAAGTTGCATACAGAAACATAACTTACGCTAGAAGGAAATTGATTCATCAAAGAGAGTGATGCATTCTGATGCACCACGCATCATTAGACAGTAGTAACGAACCGAGAACCGGCTAAGAGTACCTAGTGTTAGTACAGCAACAATTAACATTAGAAATTAGCACTTATGGACTGAATGGTTCGATGTGCAACGAGGATGATCTGTCGACTAACTAACTAACTAACTAACTGCGTACACACTACAAAAGACTTGTGCAGTTTGTTTAGGAACATTAGGAACGGACATGGTGTAGAGTGCAACCGGTCCCTGATTAACTCTTAATACCACCGGTGTCTATTTCGGATGTTCATGAAATTGGATTACCAGAGGTCTACAGAGGCAAAGCATTATCCGGCAAGATGGTTCCGGCAACGGGTGAGACGTACTTGTTCTGACGTAACGTGCTGTGGTCTATCTTTGCTGTGATCAGCTGACTGAGTTGATGTCTGAGAGACAGAGTCTACACACTTTATAGAACACGTCACACATTTTCTTCACATACACGTCTCATATACGTTACACTTTTATTTTAATAAATTACTCTTTATTAATTTCTAGAAGCAGGAGTTGTTGAGTATGTTGCGTTGGGGAAGTATGAGAAGGGGGCATAGTACGACAGTGTGAGAGTGATAGGAAAAGGTGTCCATAGGCTGATGGAGTGTGTTGGACGGAAGCGGGTGGATTCTCCAGAATATTGAGGGGGAAAAAATAATATTATAATGTGGGTGTCGGATCTCCTCACTCCAGGGACGACACTTTAAAGGAGGACACGACATGTATGCCGAAATAAAACACACACAAACACCTTCAGGTAAGACACAATCACCTTCAGGTAAGACACAAAGGTACCGTCATATTCTAGTAGAGAAGAAAAACATGATTCTGGATACCTGTGAAGTCAGAGTGAGTACTTCACGTGATGGTGAGAGACACTGGTAATAGGGGCAGCTAATCCACATGCACAAATCAGTCCAGTCCACTAGAAGCAGTAGCAAGTTGTATGGTCCACCTTGAGTTCACAGCGAGCGAGTGCTAAAATATTGTTTCTGTGCCTGTAATCATCTACAGTTTGAGTTGAGGTGACCTTTGTGGGTAGGAGTAACTCCATGAAAATATTGTTTCTGTGCCTGTAATCATCTACAGTTTGAGTTGAGGTGACCTTTGTGGGTAGGAGTAACTCCATGAAAATATTGTTTCTGTGCCTGTAATCATCTACAGTTTGAGTTGAGGTGACCTTTGTGGGTAGGAGTAACTCCATGAAAATATTGTTTCTGTGCCTGTAATCATCTACAGTTTGAGTTGAGGTGACCTTTGTGAGTATGAGTCAGTAACACCATGAACAACAACATATAATGGGAGAAATGTGTAGATGTTCCAGAGCATTCTCTCTTTTAATCAGAGCCCAGGCCAAGTCTACACATTTGTCCCACTCACATCGTTGTTTGGCTGTCTCTTTAGGTATAAAATATATCACATTTTCTGTGTGTCATTTGTTGGCAGGCAAACATTACATTTTTGTCTCCATGTATGATTGTTTTTTTCCCCCCATTGTTTTTATCTAGCCTATTATTTCACACACACACAACACACACACACAACACACACACACACACACACACAAACACCCACACACACACACAAACACCCACCCACACACACACACACTTACACACACTCACACGCAAACACACACACCCACACACACACACCCACACACACACACACACACACACACACACACACACACACAAAATCAATTAATATTGATTGTATGCTGGTTCTGCAGTTGATTTGATTTCATCCCAGTATTAGAGTTTGATGTCATCCTAATATTACAATTTGATTTCATCCTACAATAATAAATTGAACTAATCTTAGTATCACAAATTGATTTCATCCTTGTATTACAATTTGATTTAACCCTTTTTTACAATTTTTTTTTCATCCTAGCATTACAATTTGATTTCATCCTAGCATTACAATTTGATTTCATCCTAGCATTACAATTTGATTATCCTAATATTACAATTTGATTTCATCCTACAATAACAAATTGAACTAATCTTAGTATCACAAATTGATTTCATCCTTGTATTACAATTTGATTTCATCCTAGTATTAGAGTTTGATGTCGTCCTAATATTACAATTTGATTTCATCCTACAATAACAAATTGAACTAATCTTAGTATCACAAATTGATTTCATCCTTGTATTACAATTTGATTTCATCCTAGTATTAGAGTTTGATGTCATCCTAATATTACAATTTGATTTCATCCTACAATAACAAATTGAACTAATCTTAGTATCACAAATTGATTTCATCCTTGTATTACAATTTGATTTAACCCTTTTTTACAATTTTTTTTTTCATTCTAGCATTACAATTTGATTTCATCCTAGCATTACAATTTGATTTAATCCTAGCATTACAATTTGATTTCAACCTAAGATTACAGTTGGTTTGATTTCATCCTAAGATTACAGTTGATTTTATTTTATCCTAAGATTACAGTTGATTTGATTTCATCCAACTGTTAGCCAACGTGTCCCTGCAAGTAAAAGCTGATTCATAAAAATGGTAGTAAAAACACATTCCAATTGTTGGTGACAGACATTGATGGACAGTGACAGAGAGTTATTTCTGAGCTTCGTCTTTCTCTGTCCTCACCTATCAGCTTTGACAAATGTCTCAACAAATCTCACTGAGTGTCGTGAGTTGATCCACTAGTCTGGTCCTGTAATCATGTTATTGTCTGTATGATTTCTCCCTGTTTGAGGAGCACCCAAAGTTCATTGGTTGCTTCAATTAGTTCCACTTCCTTCCATTTTCACATCACAGGTCCCAACATTTGTCATCAGATGCCACGGCTTTGCTGTTCTTACTGTCCTGAGCTGTCCTTGCACCATGTCTAGTGATGTTTTTGCGCTGTCTAGTGATATACTTACACTGTCTAATGATGTACTTACACTGTCTAGTGCTGTCCTTACACTGTCTAGTGCTGTTCTTACTGTCAAGAGCTGTCCTTGCACCATGTCTATTGATGTCCTTACACTGTCTAGTGATATACTTACACTGTCTAATGATGTACTTACACTGTCTAATGATGTACTTACACTGTCTAGTGACGTCCTTACACGGTATAGTGCTGTCCTTACACTGTCTGGTGCTGTCCGTAGACTGACTGGTTTGGCAGGAGCACGACAGTCCAATACATCAGGAATACGGCAATTATCAGCAGGCAACATTGTCTAGCCGGCTTTGTAGCCAAGGATTTACGGACGCAGTTCATAATCCCGCATATCACGTTTAAAACACAACTGCGGGCAATTTGGCAGCAGACTCCTTGCGTTGGTAATTTATAAAAATGGTATGTGTGACGGTTGTTCAGAAAGCAGTGGCCATGTCTTGCCTTGAGATCACAAACAGCCAAAACATGATGGGGTTGACTGCGACGTCCTGTAAAGGATATGCAACTAACTAACATTGCCCAGACAGGAACATGGGACATATCAGCAACTGACAAGTTACCGACCTGTGAACAAGATCTGCCTAGCAGTGGTCATCTCTGTGTATCAAACATGATTGCAGACACTGATCAGGATCACAGATGTGATATTGCAACATGCCTAGATTAATCATGATCAGATAAACTTGGGAATAATCATGATCACATAATCTTGTGAATAATCATAACCTCTCAGGTTAAGGCGACAGTGCTATGTGGGTCACAGCCATGGAGAAAAGCACAAGCAAGTGAGTGGCACCTTGCCGTCTTTAAGAATTGTGAATTAACTTCAAACATTCACTACTTGGTGTCTGTGTAGAATAGTGGGGATACAATGGTTTGACAGAATAGTGGGGATAACGGTTTGACAGAATAGTGGGGATAACATGGTTTGATAGAATAGTGGGGATAACATGGTTTGATAGAATAGTGGGGATAACGGTTTGACAGAATAGTGGGGATAATGGTTTGACAGAATAGTGGGGATAACGATTTGACAGAATAATGGGGATAACGGTTTGACAGAATAGTGGGGATAACAGTTTGACAGAATAGTGGGGATAACGGTTTGACAGAATAGTGGGGATAATGGTTTGACACAATAGTGGGGATAATGGTTTGACAGAATAGTGGGGATAACGGTTTGACAAAATAGTGGGGATAACGGTTTGACAGAATAGTGGGGATATCGGTTTGGCAGAATATTGGGGATAACGGTTTGACAGAATAGTGGGGATAACGGTTTGACAGAATAGTAGGGATAACGGTTTGACAGAATAGTGGGGATAACGGTTTGACAGAATAGTGGGGATAATGGTTTGACAGAATAGTGGGGATAACGGTTTGACAGAATAGTAGGGATAACGGTTTGACAGAATAGTGGGGATAACGGTTTGACAGAATAGTGGGGACAACGGTTTGACAGAATAGTGGGGATAACAGTTTGACAGAATAGTGGGGATAATGGTTTGACAGAATAGTGGGGATAATGGTTTGACAGAATAGTGGGGATAATGGTTTGACAGAATAGTGGGGATAACGGTTTGACAAAATAGTGGGGATAACGGTTTGACAGAGTAGTGGGGATATCGGTTTGGCAGAATAGTGGGGATAACGGTTTGACAGAATAGTGGGGATAACGGTTTGACAGAATAGTGGGGATAACGGTTTGACAGAATAGTTGGGATAACGGTTTGACAGAATAGTGGGGATAATGGTTTGACAGAATAGTGGGGGTAACGATTTGACAGAATAGTGGGGATAACGATTTGACAGAATAGTGGGGATAACGGTTTGACAGAATAGTGGGGACAACGGTTTGACAGAATAGTAGGGATAACATGGTTTGACAGACTAGTGGGGATAACGGTTTGACAGAATAGTGGGGATAACGGTTTGACAGAATAGTGGGGATAACGGTTTGACAGAATAGTGGGGATAACGGTTTGACAGAATAGTGGAGATAACGGTTTGACAGAATAGTGGGGATAACGGTTTGACAGAATAGTGGGGATAACGGTATGACAGAATAGTGGGGATAACGATTTGACAGAATAGTGGGGATAACATGGTTTGACAAAATAGTGGGGATAACATGGTTTGACAGAATAGTGGGGATAACATGGTTTGACAAAATCGCCAGTGGAGCGAACACAATAGATTCCAGCCATTCAAGAGATGATGGTAAGACACTGGCGCAGAATATGACACAAGGAGACATCCAACGAGTAGCTAGACACTGTTGTCTTACAGGATATGACACGTCCAGACAACCCAAGGACAATATACGAGCAGTTAGACAATTGTCTTACAGAATATGACATACTGAGACAATCAAAGGACAATATACGAGCAAATAGACACTGTTGTCTTACAGGATATGACACATCGAGACAACCCAAGGACAATACACAAGCAGCTAGACACTGTTGTCTTACAGCAGTGGTTCTCAGACTTTTCTTTCGCCCATGCATCCCTTCACTATATGTTCAGAATGTCACCATCACTCCCGTACCCCTTTTCCATTTGCCACCCCCTCCCCCCCCCCCTTACAAAACAAAATAAACAGTCCATGTAGACTGATGAATAATTACACATAAATACTACAATGGATGATGAATGCAAACATGAATTCATTGTCATGAAAATCGCTGTGAATATTCCATAACTATATTAAATAGTCATCGCTGGAGTATGACAAGGAAACGGTTATTTCACGCCATTAAAATATCACACTACAGCTTGCAATATTCATCATTTTAGTTTGCTGGGATCCCCCCGACCTTAATAGTCGAAAATTACACAGTATACGTAAAAATGGAAGCTAAATTTAATAACACATACTAGAACAAGTCTAGACGTCTGTACAAAACGTGATTTGCGGGTCTATTTACGTTATAAAAATAATTTCAGGACGAGAAGTACAGAGCCGTAAAGTATGAAGGAAAAAAAAAAAAACAATGTCGAGTAATCGGTTCTTGTATTAACGCGATCTTGAAATAATTTTAATTCCCCTCTCCTCCTCTGGAAACCATAAAATCCCCACCAGTTGAAAACCACTGCCTTAGGGTTTTGATGGGTGATCTTGTAACATCTACAGCTAAACCTCAGTGTTTGTTTCTTCTTTCCACAATATGTTCACCATACTCTCACAATTCTGCACCCTCCAACTTTTCATTACTCATTGAGAGAAGAGAAGACTCAGAAGAGAACAGAAGAACAGAATACACAAACATTTTCATTAGGCGAAATATTGTCTTTATGGTGATATTTCTGTTTTCTATAATAATGCCCTCTGGTCTCACATAAACCTAACATGTTAATATTCAGTCTTCTCATTTCTGTGTTAATGTTATCAAAGTTTGGTATAGGTGTTCAAGTTCAAGTACTATTGCTCAAGAATTATGGAGGAAATATAAAGAAAAACGCAACTCTATCAGCGTTCACGCCGGAAACACACCGAACTACTACAAGCGATCAACAACAGCTAAATTACGAAACAGAAAGGAGATATTCGCGACCTGGAATGTTACTGGTCTAGGAAATAAGAAACCAGCTCTCGTAGAGTTTATGAAAAAATCAAATATTCAAATATTAGGACTCGCAGATACTAGGGAAAAGGGGCAGAACACAAAACGAATACATGAAGGTTGCGTTTATATATGGAGTGGCTTCGACAAGCGAGATACAGCCAAATATGGAGTGGTTTTTTTTATTACATCCAGACAAAGCAAAAGCCATTATCAACACTAAATTTATATCGGAAAGGATAATTGTCACGAAATCAATCGGTTCGTCTTGTGGCATTTTGCTGCCTTGGAAAATTTACTGGTCGAGGGGAAAGAACCATTAAATTTCTCTACCCAGACCAGAGCGATTGCTCGCTCTTGAAAATTTTCCAGTACTTACTGGAAACGGGGTTGTTTTGAATACAACTCAGTCAACTGCGCAAGTCCGGCACGCATGCGCAGTGGTACGTTCAGCACACAAAGACTTTAGTTGTGGCCTGAGCTAGCTGGCGGGTAGACGGCCTTATGGCCCAGTGCTAATTGTGTTATGGCTGTAATTTGAGTTCACACATGGCCAGCTTCATGTACTCGAGCGTCGGCGGCGCCGGCATGGCCGAAGCGTTACCGGACGGGAAACCAGAAGTAGATTAAGGATTCAAATATTCTAGGGCATGCGTTATATCGATGAACTCGGGCGAAGAAAGGCGAAGCTAGTGCACCGGTCAGGAGAAACCTCCGAGGTCGTTTAAAGGTCGTATCGCGAGTCGAAGGTCGTGTCATGTGGTAGGGCGACCACTGGCTTTTTATCTTTGCTTTCCTCACATGTGTCTTTCAAGTAGTATCCCTCGACGGAATACCAGCTTAATTTATAGAGGATTCCTGAGAGGTTGTCCACGGGGAAAGTGACCCATGCGACAGGGCTGTTCATATTGAGCAGGACATCATTCTAATTCGGGGTTACGGAGAAAGCTGCTAACCTCTCAGCCAGGGAAACCGGCCATTCTGCCTTTTAGTACAACTAATTCACTAACCCTATATGTTATGTAGCAGTTTTTTTCAGGATAGTACAATCTCTCAGACACCAGTGACCAACAACTTCGGCCGAGCTCTACTTTCGTCCTGGAAAGATGACGCAGTTGGATAGCTGCCTGTTCGGTCCTAGGCCCAGTTCGTCCTCGGCATCTGAGAGCAGCCAATGAGAGAGTCGGGTCCCTTATGGGGAGGGTTCACCCGTCTGAGTGAGC
The DNA here is from genome assembly GCA_963921405.1 of Cepaea hortensis. Taxonomy (NCBI): domain Eukaryota; kingdom Metazoa; phylum Mollusca; class Gastropoda; order Stylommatophora; family Helicidae; genus Cepaea; species Cepaea hortensis. The sequence goes on along the minus strand of OY992884.1, from coordinate 114,171,593 downwards.
ATGGTCTGAATGTATCAGCTTATGGTAAGTCTGACTCATGTTGCTCTCACTGAGTGTTGTCCTCCACAGCTTCTACCTTTATAAGAGCGGAGTGACGATCTGGTGACGAGTCCGGTGATAGGGACCATGGCCAGGGGCGGTGTTAGCACCCCTTGAGCACCACTATCAAAGCGAGAGGTATCTACTACCGAGAGCTACTTCTCAGTATGGGACCAGTTAACCCGTAGCCCACTCCACGTCTACCATACCAGTTTATTCACCATGGCATCTACCTATTGCCTTACTCGTGATCCTACCTGGGCAAGTATCTTGGTGTTGTCATTGTCCCAGATGTGAAGATGACTGACTTACCTTACTGGCCCTGTGGCTTATGATTCTGTTGAAGAACTATTCGAACTTTGATCGCAGTGTCACGATTAAGTTACCTGATCGGTGATACCAGCGGTGTGGGTAGGTTGAAATAAGGTGGTAGCATGGACAGTTGTGACTTTCACTACCAGTGAGTGAGATATCGAAATCTCGCTATATCAGCAGTGCACCCGATACTTCCGGACTCTTCAGGGAAGTGTCCTTGTACTCCGGCCACACGAGAGACAGTTGACCTTAATAACCAGTGTGTGGGCTGGACTTCATTGTCGTCCTCACCCTGAGGTCCCCAGTGCCCGTGATTCGCCACGCCTACCGTCTGGTCAGCGTGGAGAAGTCTATACCTTGCCGGAGGCTGGATACATTCGGTGAGGCGGTGGCGAAATTACCGCATAGCGTGTGGCTTGGAACATGTTACTGTGATGACACTTCCTCCTTGAGGCGACTCTAGTACTGACCTGTCTTGTCTCGCCTAGATACCGCCAGGCCTTTTTCGGAGTCATCATCATCATCATCCTCATTCATTTTGTATAATACACCATCTTATTATCATAGTTAGATACTAGAGTTGTGTCATGTATTTAGGACAAGGTTTGAAAGGGGTAACGTCCCTTGGTTGATAGAGAAGGAGGTAGTGATCCAAGGGCTGGAGGAGTTTTGCAGATGGAGGTCACCTATGTCCCAAGTCTGAAGACATCCCGTTACTAAGGTGTGATAGCAGGTTCCCCTCACCCCAGGGAGTGTTATGACAATAATACTAGCACAGATCAAAGAAGGAATTAGAACAACAACTTTTACACAAACACACGCCCCATGTAATGACACTTACAGCGATGAAGACACAGGCGAGTATTTTCATAAACTTGCAGACACGTTAAATAATGCCAGGGAGACAGATGTACTTATAGTGATGGGTGATTTTAACGGACGAATAGGCACACGAAGAACACCGTGGGATGAATGCATGGGGTGGGGGAGGGGGCATTCAGCGACACAGAGACTGAATATATTAGAAATGGTCAACATCTACTCAACATATGCTCCGAATACGGACTAATAATAACAAATATATTTTTCCAACATCGTCGTAGTCACACCAAAACCTGGTATAAATGGGATGACACAGGTCAAGCATCTCAAATTTACTTTATTCTACATAAGAAATCAGACAGAAGACTACTATTGGATTCAAGAGCACTCCCAAATACAGATGTTGATATTGATCACAAACCAGTCATAATAAAAAAAGATTTCAACATACAGGAAAATAAGAAACAAACAGGTAATAACACGTGTCATCAATTATAGGAGGCTTCAGGAACATACAGTTAAAGACGAATTCAATCAAGAAATCGAAAAACTACATAAGAACCTCCCTGACGACCACTCAAGCGTAGATAAGGAATGGACATGTTTCAAGGCTGCCATGCTCAACACACTGGGAAATAAATGTGGAACAAAGAAAGTATGGCAGGACAAAAGATTAAGAACAGCTTAGTGGAACAATGAAGTTAAAGATAGCGTATTCAATAAGTAGGTAGTGTTCACAAAGTAGATCACAACTAAATCTGAACAAGACTTTGTTACTTACAGAATAGCACGAGAAGAGGACAAACGAACAATTAGAGCATCTAAAGATGAATCCTGGAGAATATAGGGTGAACAGATGGCGACCCTTAGCAAAGACTGTCCCCGAGAATTTTATATACGTGTCAACACAATGAGAATCAGAGATGCATGCTACAACTCAACCACCATCATAAACAGCAAAAGAGATATACCAATATTTAATCGACAACAAAGACTAGCAAGGTGGGCAGAATACTTTCAAGAACTACTTAACCCCACACATAATAACATAGAAAACCTCACTTTTGTGCCTAAAAGCCATGGACAACAAGAACCAAATTTGATCCCTGCAGAAGTCAAAGCAGTTATACAGAAAAGTCCTAAACACAAATCACCGGGTCCAGATGGAATAACCACAGAAGCTATTCGGGCCTGTGGGGAAACCGGAGTTAAATGGCTAACAAAACTTTGTAATATAGTATTGGAAGAAAGTAAAGTTCCAGATTATTTACAGCAGGCAATAATAGTAGCAAGATGGAAAAAGAAAGGCAATATGAGAGAGCGCGAAACATACAGAGGCATGTCATTCCTGAGTGATATAGGGAAAATGTACGGAAAATTATTGGAACAAAGAGCTAGACCCATTTCTTCAACTATTCACATATTTGTCTAAGTATAAATAGTGCGTCAGTGCAACTTTTACCTTTCCAAAAACCGAATTGTACTTGGCTCAACTGTTGAACAACAGTTAAGCAAAGTACAATTCGGTTTATGGAAAAGTTAAAGTTGCACGGATGCACTTTTATACGTAGACAAATATGTGGAAAAAAACTGTCGAATATAGTTACTAGCAGAATATTGTGTTTATAGATCAGGAAAAGGCTTTCGATAGAGTAGACACATACAGATTATGGACTATCCTTGAAGACTGAGATACAAGGACAATTGCTAGAAAACATCATAGCCATTTACCACTCAAGCCGAAGTGCATTAGTAACACAAGAAGGTATATCAGATATGTTAGCAGTAAATATAGGAGTGAGACGGGGATGTGTGCTCTCTCTTCTGCTATTTAATATCTACATGGACAGAATATCCAAAGAAGCAAGCCTTGACAGAATAGATTCAGAAAATTTAGAACTCTTTACTCAAGATGAAACATCTGATCCACAGGAAATAAATGACCTTCTATTTGCAGACGATCAGTGCCTGTTTTACAGCGATGAGGGCAGACTACAAAATCATATTAATAATCTGAGTTCAACATGCAGCAGATACAATGTGAGTATAAACACAGCCAAAACCGAAGAATTCAAATATCTTGGAAGTATGATCACAGAAGATGGCAGATTGGACAGAGAAATCGAAATCAGATGTCAAAAAGCTAGTGCACTTAATATCAACTATCACCCTTACTGAAACCTCCAAATATACCCATGTCCGCAAAACGACAGATAATACACAGAATATTCACACCAACCCTATGCTACCGATCTCAAACTTGGACTTTATCCAAATCACATTTTCGCAAAATCAACACCTGCGAGATGAGATGTGTGAGGAGAGCTGCCAACTTAACTATCCGAGACCGAGTAAGAAATGCTGTTATCAGACAGACATTGGAATCAACACCTTGTGCCACATTTATTGAAAGACAGAAGATCAAGTGGTTTGACCATGTCGTTAGAATACAACACCATCAACTACCATCACTGGCCTTACATCAAAGATCATCTGCGACGAGACCAAGAGGACGTCCAAGAAGAAAATGGATTGACGACATCAAAGACATTGTACAATCACACGGAATGACACTATCCAGTGCCGCCCATCGGGCGCTGGAGCGCCATTTATTCCTCCCCACGACGCTTGACGGCGGAAGTGGAAGATGATGATGATGATGACGATGGTGATGGTATAGGTGTAGTTAATTTGTTTTTAAATTTTCTGTGGGCCTCAGTCGATCAATCAATCAATCAATCAATCAGTCAGTCAATCAATCAATCAATCAATCAGGTGCCGTAACCACAATGAAGATTGGCTGCAATGGATCTCCAACACTGTCTGTCTCTCGCCCTGACTGTACATTCTGTCAGGCTGATGTTCTTCCATCTCTTGATGTTATCTTCCCACTTGTATCGTTGTCTACCTCTTGCTCGCTTGCCCTCAGCCTTGCCCTCCAGTATGGTCTTTGTAAGAGTGTTATGTCTTTTACCGTGGCCGAAATATTTCACTTGCCTCCTCTTTATTTCTTCCATCAACTCTCTCTTCATTCACAGATTTTCTAGGACCTCTGTATTTGATTGTTTTTGTTTCCATGAAATACAACATATTCGTCTGTATATCCACATCTCCAGGGCTTCTAAGCAACTTTCTGTTGTTGTTGTTGTTGTTGTTGTTTGTCCATCAAGAATGATGATGACCATTCATTTCATCCAGTGGGGTTGAAGGTATGGAGCCGTGGGTTCTAAGATGGCTGATAAGGCCTATTTTGGCTCGAAATGTTCTTTGACAATGTGGACAAAGAATGCTTGACGTTTCTGGAGGAGGATTTCCTGCAGTGGTTTTTCTGTCCTGCCTTTTCTTTACAGCTCTTGCAGTCCTGGTTGCCTCACACATGACTGCATCCTTGTGTAATGATGCACGCCACGAATTTTGGTCTCCGGCTGCAGTCTCCCAGGTGTCGTGATGAATTCCAAAAAGAGAGAGATTTTCAGAGTGTCTTTAAAGCGTTTCCTCTGGCCACCTTGGGAGCGTTTACCATAACGCAGTTCGCTGTAAAAAAATTCGTTTAGGGAGCCTGTGATCTGGCATGCGAGTCAAGTGACCAGCTCAGCGAATCTGATTCTTCATCACTAAAGTGTGGATGCTGGGCATGGACGCTCTTTCTAGGACTTCAGTGTCTGGGATCTTGTCTTGCCATTTAGTCTTCAGTAGCTTCCTTAGGCAGACTGTGTGGAATCGGTTTAATTTCCTAGCGTTTCGCTGATAAACAGTCCAGGTTTCACAAGCATATAGCAGTGTGGATAATACAACAGCTTTGTAGACTTTTAGCTTTGTTTGCAGGCTTATTCCAGTTCTGTCCCATACATTCGTGTACAGTCTGCCAAAGGCCACACTGGCCTTGGAGATTCTTGCATTCACTTCGTCATCAATTGTGGCAGCTTGTGACACAGTGCTGCCAAGATAGGTGAATTTGTCCACAACACTTAGTCTATGACCATTAACTTTGATATTCGGCACAGTGTGATTATTCCCTGGAGCTGGCTGGTACATAACTACAATCTTCTCCAAGTTGATATTGAGCCCAAAGTTGGCACAGGCATGTGAGAAAGCTGTAACATTATGTTGCATGTCCACCTCTGAGTTGGCGTATAGAGCGCAATCATCAGCAAACAGGAGCTCTCTGACGGTGTCGCTGATAATTTTGGTTTTAGCTTTCAGCCTTCTGAGATTGAATAACTTTCCGTCCATACGGTAGTTGATGTCTATTCCAATGTCGTTGTTCTCGAAGGTATTCGTCAACATAGCTGAAACATGAGGCTGAACAGTGTCGGTGTAAGGACACATCCTTGCTTCACTCCATTTGTGACAGGAAAGGGATCAGACAGTTCACCATTTTCCTGTACTCTTGCCTGCATGCCATCATGAAATAGCCGCACTATTTGGACAAACTTTCGTGGACAGCCATATTTTGCCATGATCTTCTACAGTCCTTCTCTGCTGACTGTATCAAAAGCCTGGGTAAGGTCAATGAAAGTGGAGAACATTTAGCAGTTCTGTTCCTGACATTTCTCTTCCATCTGCCTTGTATATCTCTGTTGGGATGGAGTCAGGACCAGGTGCCTTGCCGCTGGAGAGTTGCTGGATGGATTTGTTTGCTTCCACTATGGTTGGAAGGTCATCAAGTATCTCATTCGTGGGAACTTGAGGAAGGCAGTTGATGGTTTCATCATCGAAGAATGAGGTTGCATTTAAGATGTTGCTGAAATGCTCTGCCCAGCATTGAAGGATTTCTTTCTTATCGGTGACCAATGTTCCCGCATCTGCACTGAGGAGGGGAGCTATGCCTTTCTTTGTATGTCGACCGCAGTTAGGGTATCCACCAACCGCGGCTAGATGGTTAGGTAGTGATGGAGCAGACAATGTTTAGGGCACCTTTTCTAGCCCCATCCTCATGCTATGGAGGTGAGCAGTGTGTTCCTATAGAGGGCTGTTCAGTCTCTCAGGGGGCTGCCGAATCCCACTGCTGCTCCGGTCAGTAGAAGACGACCATATGGCCTGAGCCGCCTGTGTGCAGGTCTGCGACTACGGCTGCCAGCGTACCCACGCCTGCCGTTTCGCCGCTCGCCCATCGCCACAGGGCTTGAAGGTGATATATGACGTTGGATGAAGAATGACTTGCGCGATGACTTGGATTAAAGTGAGGAAGAGTTGCGCAATTCGTCGACCTCACTCTCTCGCCTGAGTCCATCTGAATCCAGTGGTAGGACAAGTCGAGACGACTGGAGACGAATACAGGTGCAGTGGATGACCAGGGCGCTCTACGTGCCTTGCCGTGCTCATTACGTTCCACAACGCTTTGCAGGTAAACGCCGTCTTGCTCGTTGAATCAGGAAGCATTTCTTCCGCGCAGTCTGCCGAATTCTGTCTTCACATGCTGGGTAGGCATACCCTTGTTTACCGCTTGGTTTGACACCAAATCGGCTACCCACGCCTGGTTTAGCCAGCCTCTCACAGCTGTTGCCCGGGGGGTGGCCGCTGTCGCATGCTGACAGCTACTAGGAGCCACAGGCGCGAGCTGGGTGTCAGGCTTGGACCAGTGGGGGATGGATCCTGAAAAGGACATGAGAGTCATCATTACCAAAGGCCTGACACCCCGTACCCATCAAAGCAACTTTCTAGTTGCTTGTTCAATGTCCAGGCTTCCGCGCCATACAGTAGCGTTGAATATACGTAGCATTTGACAATATATTTAATGCGCTGTTAATCTCTCTAGATGTTAATACTGATTGCATGCTGTTGAAAGCATTTTTGGCTATTCCTATTCTCGTTTTGATTTCTACCTAACTTCTGCCATCATCTGTTATTGTTTTTCTAGTAGGGCTCACGGTTCCCAGAGGGGCCAGAACGCCCCATTATGTCCCCGCGTGTCGGGTGATCATGCCTGGCCCTGGCAAGATCAAGCGCAGAATACTACACTTTGATTTTAGCGAAACGGCCGAGAAGCGATCATTTGTTATTATGTGTGACCCTAGGGGGCCAGTAAAAAAATGATTTCCCCACAGATCTGTGGAATACCCTATCTTACATTGAAAGAATACCTTTAAGAATTTAAACATAAATGTAGAACTACAACGTTGATTATAAAATGTAAATATTTTAATATTCTCTATTGTTTTATAAGAATTGTAGAAAATTTTTCTAGTTTATTATATTTTTCTTCAATCTTTTTCTTTTCTTTTGAAATAAAAAAGATAAGAGATTTATAATATTGGTACAGTAATAATATTATAGCTGGTATATAATTTAATATTTAAATTCTAGTAATATCCCTTGCAATATTATTAGATGATTATGTCCCATACTCATTGCTTTTCTAGATGATCTTAATTTAGCTATCTGGTAATTGCAGATAGTGTCGCGCTGGTTTTAACGTGTTGGTATGGGAGCCGGTCATTCAGAAAGCAATTGGAAACTACTGAACGTAAAAACTTGCCAAGACATCAACAACGACTGTAAAATGCTGATGTTTACTGCAACGTCCTGTAAGGGATATGCAACTTAAAAACAAAAAAAAATCTGCTAATTCCGCAGAATGCTTGAACATAATTATTAATAATTGTAGTGATCAATCGCCGGTCTCTCTGGTCTAGAGGTTACACGACTTTCTCCGTAATCTCGTATAATCTCGTAAGTAACGTGACGTTGCGCGAGAATTGGTATCTGTTCTCTCCGCGTCGGTAACTTACGGGGTATGTGAGCCGGTCGCTCAGAAAGCAACGGCAAACTAATGAGCGTAATCTTGCCAAGAAATCAACAATCAGTGGAACGATGCTGATATTGACAGCGATGTCCTGTAAAGGATATGAGAAAAAAAAAATGATTAATCAAGGCATTACTATCAATCATGTTATTATAATATTTTAAATATGCCCTAAGCAACTAGGGAAACGCATGCGCAGTTGAATTGTATTATTTATTATTATAAGAGTTACGGAGTTCGTGCTTTGTGCGACGCATTCCGCGCTGAGGAAAGAGACCGAGCCATATGGGATAAGAACCCGGTACAATGACGTCGACCGTGTCGACTTTTAAGCGACTTTTAAAACTTTATAACTATAGGAGAAATTCGCTTAAAAGTCGACAGGTTGGACACCCTTGCACAGGGGGTGATCCCATATGGCTCAGTCTCTTTCCGCAGCACGGAAAACATCGCACAAAGCACGAACTCCGTAACTCCAGCGAAGATCCTCAGGAGCTTTCGAAAAAATACACTAATGAACCGAAGGATGCGAACCGGAATCGAAACCAAATCCTTCGGAGCCCAAGGCAGACGGCTTGAGCACTTCGACACGGAGACTCCCCTTATTACACGTGTCGAAAAACAGACCCATGTTTGTTGATGACTACATCATTCTACAACATTTTAAATCCACAGTTACCTGATCTGATGGTCTCCACCAACTGTCCATACCGATTCATAATGAACAGGCCGTACCGCACTCTGCTGGCACTTGTATCCATTCTTCACCAGGTTCCGTGTCCTTAAGAGAACAAACCCGTTGAATAATGTCCTCTTTTTAACCTGTTGTCATTATTTTTATTAATTTCATTATGTAGTGGACCTTGTTGTTGTTGTTGTTGTTGTTGTTATTATTGTTGTTGTTATTATTGTTGTTGTTATTATTGTTGTTGTTGTTTAGCACTGGTTCTGAAGTATGCACGTTTTGTGAACATTCCTTTTTTTTGGCCCATGCACCCCATCCACCTATGTTCAGAATGTCATTCCCCCGCGTTCGTATTTCCTCCCTAAAAAATCCCCCCCCCTCCCCCGCGCCCCTGCATAGTATACGTAAAAATGGAAGCTACATTTAATAACACATACTAGAACAAGTCTAGACTTCTACATAAAACGTGATTTGCGGGTCTACTTACGTTATAAAACAAATTTCAGAGGAGCGAGACGCACAAAACTGTAAAGTATGGAGGGATAAACAATATCAAATAATCGGTTCTTGTATTAACGCGATCTTGAAATAATCTTAATCGCCCCCCACCCCCCCCCCCCTCCGAAACCATAAAATTCTCCCCCCCCCCGGCGGTTGGGGGGGGGGGGAATTCGCCACCAGTTGAGAGCTACTGCCTTGGGATTTTGATGGATGACCTACAGCTGGTAACACCTACATCTGGTAACACTTACAGCTGGTAACACCTACAGCTGGTAACACCTACAGCTGGTAACACCTACAGCTGGTAACACCTACAGCTGGTAACACCTACAGCTGGTAACACCTACAGCTGGTAACACCTACAGCTGGTAACACCTACAGCTGGTAACACCTACAGCTGGTAACACCTACAGCTAAACCTCAGTGTTCGTTTCTTCTTTCCACGATATCACCATGCTCTCACAATTCCGCTACCTCCAACATTTCATTACTCATTGAGAGAAGAGAACAAGAGAGAAGACTCAGAAGAGAACAGAAGAACAGAATACACATACATTTTCATTAGGCGAAATATTGTCTTTATGGTGATATTTCTGTTTTCTATAATAATGTCCTCTGGTTTCACATATACCTAACATGTTAATATTCAGTCTTCTCATTTCTTTGTTAATGTTATCAAAATGTGTGATAGGTGTGGATAATTTTCTTTAAATCGTGTGTGGCCCTAGGAGGTCAGTAAACAAATGGATTTCCTTTTTTTTTTTATTTGGGGGGAGAGGGGGGGGGGGGGTTGGCGGATAACCCAGGCAAGCTGGTTCCCCCGCCTCCCCCTTTTTTGTGTGGACCCTTAGTCTCACTGTGAGTATTTCCCACATTGGTCCACCAGACCCACATCAAAGGTGAAGGAGTGTGATAAGTTTTTATTTTATCTTTATCATCCCAGCCCCCGACCAGACCAGGCGCACTACTGGGGGGGGGGGGGAGGGGGCAGCAGCAAATGCGTCTGATCCTAGCCAAAGGACCGAGAAGGATCATCCCGGCCTCCGACCTGACCAGGTATACTACCGAGTAGCCAGCAATAGTTGCAATACACCTGATCTTAGCCAAAAGGCGAAAAAATATTTTTCATTTTTTTTTTTGATGCACGGAATATGTTTTATTTATTTTTTTTAAACGTTTATTATATATATATATATATATATATAAAACAGAGTATTTTTATATTAGCGAGTACAGCATATACATTCATATACGTGTGACAACATGATAGTCTTGGCATGGTGTAACTACCTACGTATGACCTGTTGACGATGATGGTTCAGTAATCATTCGCTCCCATGCAAACCAAACCATTTAATAGAAAAACCTTTCACACATTAGACATTCTCATTCGTACTTATGTGTCAACATTATTGCTGAATCACTTTTGTTTCCTGAAAGTGATACTTTTGTATGTATCTACACATTTCCCAAAGTTAGACCACGCAGCAAGCATCGCGTTGCTTGAGTTGATTTGAAAATAAAGTTGATTTAATTTGATTTGAGCGCGTGCGCGAGATAGAGAGAAGGAGAGAGAGAGAGAGAGAGAGAGAGAGAGAGAGAGAGAGAGAGAGAGAGAGAGAGAGAGAAGGAGAGAGAAAGAGAGAAAGAGAGAGAGAGCGAGAACGAACGAACGAAAGAACAAACGAACGAACGAACGACCGGACTTTCGTCAACAGTGCATAAGAAAAAAACATTGTCAAATGAATTTTGTAAACATAAACAATGCATATTACCATGTTATGAGACACATCCACCACCCACCCACACATCCCCCATTCACTCCAACTCCCCCACCCAACCACACACACAACCCAGACACACATACATCCCCCAGCCATCCACTACATCCCTACACCTACACATCTCCCCACCCACACACACATCCCACCCACCACACATCCCATCCACCCAAACCCCAAGAACACATACATTCCTCAACCCACACAACCCAGACCCACTCACATCCACCCACCTACACCCACCTACACACATCTCCCCAACCACTCACATATCCTCTACCCGTCCCATTCCCCACCAACAATCACCCACCCACATATCATCCTCCACCCACACACCTCAAAGTACCCAGCCAAACACACATACCTCAGCCACACATCACCCACGCACACACACATCTCAACGCCAAATCACATATCCCGCACCTACCCACACACAGATTCCGCACCCACCCACATAATCTCCCATCTCCCCCAGCACACTCACAGATCCCGAGCCCACCCATACAAACATCCCCCACCATCTCCTAACCTACACATACTCACCCACTCACATATCCTCTACCCACCCACACATCCTCCACCCACCCATCCCCCAGCCACATTTCCCTTAACCACACACCTCTACCCATATACACACATCCCCACCCACACACACATCTCCCCACCCATACACACATCCCTCACACACATCCCCGCCAACCAACACATCCCCCATTCACAAACACACACCTCCCATCCACGCACACACAACCTGCACACACATCCCCACCCATACACTCGTTCCCTCACACATCCCTAGACACACGTAATTATTTCTCAACCACTAACACCAACACATCCCTCACCCACTCATCAACACATACATCTCCTATCTACCCATCCACACTCACACACCCCAACCACCCATCTAAACACACATCCCCCACACTCACACACATCCTTCACCCACCCACACACCCAACCACACCCCCACCCACCAACACACACATCCTTTATCCATACACATCTCCCCTCCCACACAACATCACACCCACACACATCCCAAAGACATCCCTCACACACTCACATATCCCCACACACATCTCCTACCCATCCAAACATCCCCTAACTACAAACACCCTCACGACACACACATACATCCTCCATCCAGCCACACACACCCCACCCACCCAGACATATCCCCTACCCACACACACACACCCAAATCCATCACCCACACATATCCCCCACACCCTACACACATTCAACCAAACATTCCTCACCTACACACACCTAGACACACACAAACACACTCCTCACCCATCCACCCAAACATCCCACACCCATACACATCCCTCACCCACACACATATCCCTACACCCACAATCACCCCACCTGCACACATCTACCACCTGCCACATATCCCAAACACCCGCATCTCCACACCGATACATATATTCCTCACCCATCCCATAACCCACCAACCATCATCAACCCACATATCCTCCTCCACCCACTCTTCCACAACCACCTAGCCAAACACACATCCCCACCCACACACATCCCCCACCATCCCCCAACCTACCATTATGAACAAACTCCCACACTTTACACACACATACAGTAACGATTGTCGTGAGCATTCTCGCAAAATTATTTAGGAAATGGAGAAAAATTGTACATATACATTTTGTAACGAGAGAGAGAGAGAGAGAGAGAGAGAGAGAGAGAGAGAGAGAGAGAGAGAGAGAGAGAGAGAGAGAGAGAACAGTATGAAATTAGCTACACATGTGGCTTTAGCTGTTTGCAGGTATAAAGAATTTATTTGGGCCGTTAGCTAGGCTAGGAGACCGAGGTCAGTAAACAGGCTTCACCTGTGCCTGCCTAGGCAAAGGTCAATCTCGATTGACAAAGAACACTGATTCATAAAGGTAACCCTCCCCCCCCCCCCCGCCCGCCCCCGCCGGTAAGCTGTCCGGGGTGTAGACACCGTTAACATAGAAGGAACATGTGTATTCCCTCCTTGTGGGGTTTGTGAAGATTAATTATTTGACCCTGGTTTCCCCCGATATGTGTTTGGACGAAAGATGGTGCAACATAATTACTGGCAATAATACTAATAATAGTTGATTGAGTTTAGTGGTAGATTAGGGATTCAGAAATATCAGTGAAATTATGTGTTTGAACTTGTATAGTACGAAGTGTGAAATTGATGGGAGTGGCATGTTACTTAATTTGGGAATAGATGGGAAACTTTCTGTTGAAAAATGTGTGCTAGTATGTGTGAGTGTATTGTGTGGTGATGTGACATTGGGAAAATTCTGAAGACTGCACTGGCAGATGAAGTGACAGGTGATGCCAGGTAACATGGCACCGTTTATGATGACAACAACCGACCTATGACAATTGACAAGGACATTGGGGAAGCTTTTCTTGCGCGATTTTTAAAACAGACGGATCAGCAAGATAGGGCTATTAGAGATAACGTTAGAGAAGCCTTGGAAGGAGGACTGTGAGATTAAAGTGGAGGACATTAAACGGGTACTGAAGCAGGCTAAAGACACAGCGCCAGGTCCGGATGGGGTGAGGTACTCCCATATGAGGAACATGAATAATGGGGACTTGGAGGAGATGCTCATTGTTTCAACCTAAGCATCAATACGGAGGAAATACCCCACGATTGGCTGCATAGCTACCTGGTCCCACTCCCAAAGCCAGGTAAGGATCACTCCAGAATTAATGGATACCGAATCATAACCCTGCAAAACACGTATAGCAAAGTCCTCGAAAAAGATAGTAGCACGCAGGCTCCAGCAACATTTGGAAAGTTGGAATGTGCGTCCCCAAGGACTCGGGAGCTACCGGTCTGGAAAGGACACCTGGGCCAATTCTGCAACTTTTGCATTTGATGTCTACGAGAGCTTCCAGGTTAAACAGGAGACAGTGGCAGTAGCTCTTGACCTGGAGGATGCGTATAACAGGGTTAGATATGATCGGTTAATACACACACTGTTGGACATGGAGGTCTTCTGTCCCCTGTACTATTACACCTGGGTTGCCGCAGGGATCTGCCTTGTACCCGGTGCTCTTTAATGTCTACACCAGCAAAATCGCAGCTATTGAGACACCAGGTGTGGGTAGAATCTTGACATTTGCAGATGATGTACTGGTGTACAGAAAGGGCTGAGACAGGACCAGTTTGGCGAAAGACTTACAGGTGGCGGTAAACAGGGTGGCGGAGTGGTGCAGGGACGCAGGGGCCATTATAAACCCAGACAAGGCATTGGTTGTGTGGTACTCCTTGGATAACCGGATCGTCAAAGCAGACGTCCAAGATATTATATTGAATGGATGACCTCTTAGTCGAGAGAGTAAATTGAAGTACTTGGGTATCACCTTTGACAGGTGTTTGTCTTTTAAGGATCATATGGAGGATTTAATTTTGAAGGCTGGCTGGGGACTTAATGCATTGAGGGCTATGGCAGCAACCGGGGTAGATCAGAGGATGTTGTACAGGCTCTTTCAGCAGTTAATAATTTCTGTCATTGAGTATGGCTTGAGGCTGCTGACAGTATCAAAGAGCCAGCTTGAAAGGTTGGAGCGCATACAGAATGCTGCCATGTGGTTAATCCTGGGGTGCACAAAGGACACACTAATTATATGCATGAGGCATATCCTGGCGCTACCAACAATGACGGATAGGCATAGGGTCCTTCAGGCCAAATGGTACCTGAGAGTTGCCGCAGATAGGGATCGCCCGCTGCATGCAGCAATGTATATGGTTAAGGGTCATAGACTAAGACGAGGCAGTTCCTGGATGGCACATGTAGAACTTTCTATAAGTCAGGTTTGTAATCTAGAGACCATCAATCGTGAAAGAGAGTGGATTGAAGTTCCGGAAGATATGACGGACTGGCACAATGTAATAATAACACTGGGTCGACAGTGCAGAGAATGGGCAGCGGGCCGCACTGAGTTTGAAGTGCAACAGCTGATCCAGAGCAACACACATCAAGGTGACATAGTCATCTACACCGATGGGTCAGTGGTGAGAAACAGACGTAGTGGCTAGGGCTTTATTGCAAAGCCTAATGGACAAGTCTTGCACAAGGAGAGTCTGGCATATGAGACTACGACCTCTAACATGAGAATGGAGGTGGAGGCAGTAACAGCGTTATTCCGGTGGCTAGAGGAAACTAATATAACACACGTTGTATTCATTACGGATTCAAAGAGTATGCTTAGCAAGATGGAGAAAGGAATGTTTCGTGTGGAATGGCTCTCGTCGCTTTAGAGGTTACAGATCGTGAGAATTGTTTGGATATTTTGCCCTGTCCATGCGGGTGTACGGGGGAATGAACAGGCTGATAGGCTAGCAGGGAATGCACCTCTTGGTGGAATTTTGCCTATGGACAAGGACGGGGTGGTCGTGCGCTTGTGGGGCAAGGTGGAGAAGGCGGCGGAACAGACTGAGAACCCATATTTGGAAAGAATGAGATTGCAGGGGCTGGGCAGGGGTTCTTGAAGAATCTCAAAATTGAGAGGGAAGACCAGGAGAACTTTTAATGAGATAGCGGTGGGAACGATTAGTAGTATGACTCTTCGCTGTTGAACAAGGGGACGAAGCACGTATGGTAATGCCTTGAGTGCGGTGATGTCGGTTCTTAACTCAACTCAACTCAACTCAATTGTGTGGTGATTGTGGGTGGCCGAGTTTCGGCTAGACCATATAATGTGTGTCTATACTCAGCTAATGCTTCGAGTAATGTAGTGTAATTGTCTTTTGTGGTTGTAGGTATTGTATTTAGAAGATTGCTTTTTATATGTCAGCTTTCTTGCGTGTGTGTGTTTCTATTAGCTGTTGTAATGCGGTCTTAGTGGCTGTGATTGTTGGGCATAAATAAAAAAATATGTTCCTCTGTTTGCTGAATGTTGTGTCTGCATAACTGGCATGGTGCTATTTGCTTGGATGTCTGTGCTGCTCTCTCGGTTGTAGGGATCATATTATTAATTAGCCTGTATGTTCTTTCCTTGGATTTCGATGTGATATGTTTGTTGCGTAAGTTAGTAAAGATACAGCTATAGTCTTTAATATAATATTTGTATCCTCTTTTGATTCTCAGATGTAGTGGTGGGGCTTGTTGTTTCACTAAATATTTGTATATCAGCTTGGCTGACTGTTGTATTAAATGTTCATTGCCTTGAATTGCTTGCATACATGTTCTGTAGAATTGCGGTAGTGTACCGTAATAGTGCGGTGTTATTTTGTCTATTTTCCCAAGCCTGTGTAATCTAATTGCGATATAGCATAATACTAGCGAGTGTTGATCTGGATGGTTGATGATGCGTCCTATGTGGTTGATTCTTAATGCTTGTATTTTTGTGTGTAGGTCCTGTAAAGTTCGTCTTCCTTGTTTCTTATTTTGTATTAATGTTTTGTGTTGTATACTATGAATAGTGTTGCTGAAGATAAATTGTCTGATGTGTTTCTTTATTCTGTGATTGTCTTTTTTTTTGGGGGGGGGGGATGGGGGGGGGGGGGGGGGTCTAACACTGTAGCTAATATATTATTTTACGAATGATGAAGGTGTTTACAATTGTGCTTCTTACAAATATTGTTGATGTCTTGTATTTGTACCTATGTAGTATGGTCTATAATTTGTTTTGTCAGTGATTACCATGTTTCTCTGTGTGTTTTTCTGAGAACGGATGGAAATGTGATCCCATATATTTTCATGTTATCTGTGACAGTTAGATCCGGGGGGAAATCTGCTTTATTCTTCCACCTCTCCAGACCCATTATTTTTAGACTTCTGTATGTTTATTTTGGCCTCACTTCCTTCACCAAACTGTCTGAAGGTGTGACGTATGTTCGTTATGGAAGTGTTGGTTGTAGGGAAGAAAGCGATGTCATCTGCTTAAGCAATTAATTTCCACTCCCCAGACCCTTGTATAAATGTACCTTTAACGTTAGTGTCCTGTCTAATTGCTTCTAAGAGTGGTTCTAGCGTGAGTACATATAGGACTGGTGATAGTGGACACCTTCGTCTGACATATCTTGTGATCCTGAAACTGGCAGCGAGTGAATGATTCACCAATACCTTACTTTCAGGATTTTTATACAATATTTCTATCCACTGTCTATAGTGCTGTCCTATCTTACAGTGTGCTAGTGTTTTGTATAAGTCTGGGTGTGAAATTCTGCCCAAGGCCTTCTCCTGGTCTAAGGATAAAAGGAAGGATTGACAGTCTTTCTGGTGGGTGTATGTTGGTGCATGTTTCTGTGTTGAATACTGCAATGTTGGTCTTGGTGTATGAGTGATGGCATAAAAATTTTTATTTTGTTTGCAAGTGATGTTGCTAGAATTTGGTAGTCTGTATTTAATAATGAGATGGGTCTATAGTTTTTCAGCTGTGTTTTGTCTGTGTTGTCTTTATGTATGAGTGTTATATGTGACATGTTGCAAGTGTTTGGGAATTCTTGTCTGGGAAAAGCTTCTTGGCAAACTTTTAGAAGGAAATTACCTAAGATAGGGAAGAAGTGTTGGTAGATGTCTACAAGGTCCTTGTGTTTTGTCATTTTGCATTTGATTGAGTGCATGTTTTATGTCTGCGAATGTAAGCTCTGTGTCTTGTGTGTCCTTATCTGTATCAGATAGCTTCTTTGTGTATTGTAAGAACCTATTTTGTGTTTGTGTGTTGGCTGATTCTGCTGTATATAGGTCACTGTAGTACTGTTAACATGTTTCTAGTATATGCGTTGTATCTGTTTGTGTTTTCCCTTGCATGTCTATTATTGCTCCTATTTGTCTGTTACATTGAATGTTTTGTTCTACTGCACGACGTTGTTTTATGGGACTTTCTTCTGATATGGTAGTAAGTTTAGTTCGAAGAAGTGCACCACGGAATTTGTATTGTTGGTGTTGTTCTAATTGTGATTCTAATGTGTGTAGGTGTAGTGCGTTACTGTCAGTCTGTTTTGTGAGTTGTATTGCTGTTTGTGTGATATGTTCTTGTAGTAGTCTGTCTTTGTGTATGATGGATGCTAATTGTTGTGTTCTATATCGTATTGTATTCTTTAGTAGATCCCAAATTTGTGTTATGTTGTCAGCTGGTACACTATTAGTGTATGTTAGAATAAGGTGTGTCATGTGTTGTACATAATCTGTGTTTTGGAGTAGTATGTTGTTGATGTGGTGATCGTTTTGATGGCCTTGCATTTGTAGTGTCTGTAGTGATATGTGCTAGTACTGCTTTGTGATCTGTGTATTGTAATGTTTCTTGTAGGTGTTTTCTGTGTATTATGTGGTGTGTTGAAGGTGTGTATGTTCTGTCTAGTCTGGCTGATCTATTGTAGGCTCTATTTTTGTGTGTTGTTGCAATGTTATTAGGGTATTTGTATATGAAAGCGTCTGCTAAATGGTGTGTGTCTAAGGTATTCTGTAGTATATCCAGTTGACGTATTCCATTTCTGTCACTTCTCCTTAATTGTGTCTTGATTCCTGCTTTGCATCCCCCTAGGACATCCAAATCTGAGAGTACAAAATTGAAATTCCCTACAAGGATAACATTTTGCGCTCTGTATGTTTGTATAAGTAAGGTGTCTAATTCTTGGTAATAATTTGGTTGATGATTGTAATTTGAAGGTGCATGTATGTTCACTATGGTGTATGCATGTATAGTGTTTTATACCTGTATTATGGAGATTTGTCCTTGGTTATCTCTGTGTGTTTTAATTATATCCCACCTGTCTGATGTCTGCAGAATAGCTGTTCCTGACCCAATTTTGTGTTTGCCTAAACTAAAGCATGAATGTCTGAGGCCTAGCTGTGTGGTGATATGTTGTGCGAATGTTTTTGAACATACGTTTGTTTCTTGTAGTAGTATAAAGTCTGGTTTGTGTTTGTTTATTAGTGTGATAATGTGTTGTAATTTTGTACGTATGCCACAAATGTTTAAAGTAATAATAATTAAATCACTAGTCATTGGAATTTAAGTAAAAACAATAAAAGAGATATAATAATTCTATCGGTTCACACACAAAGTTGTTATCCATGATGGGTACATTTAGGCGAGCAAGTCTTTAGTGGCAAAGGTTTGTGTGAGAGGATCATCTTGATCCTTGTTCTTATCACTTGTGTCTGTGTCTACAAAGAGAGTGTCTGGTATGCTGTATGTGTCGTCTTGGTCTTGTACTTGTGTCTCCTCTTGTTGTTCTTGTTCAGTTTCCTTTGTCTTGCCTATAGTGGCTTTGACTTTTTCTTTCTTTGGCAGTGATAAGTCGTCTGCTTCTGTGTCAAAGCTGTGTGTTGACTGCAGTCTTCTGTTAGCCCATGTTCTCTTCTTTGGTTTGCTGACGACTTGAAAGCCGCCAGAGTCTTCGACCTTGGATTGATTTCTTGTGTGTTATTTTCTTGTGTGTTCCTGTCTTCTTGTGTGTTGATTTGACTATTGAAAGTTTGTGTCAGTTCAAGCTTTCCCTGTGGAGAAGTTTCTCTTTCGAGTGGTGGGAAATCTTCTTGGCTTTGTACACCGACTGCTGCTGCTGTTGGTGTCGTCGATTGTCGTCGACTTGGGCATTTATTTGCCCAGTAGTTGTTTTGGCCACACGCTGGACAATTGGTCTTTCTCCCCGACATCTTGATCAACACTCTGTGATTATTGTTCGTAATACCAGGAGTGTAGATCCGTATATAATGGGGAACTTCCTTCTTTGAATTGCAGAGCGCTCCCCACTTGCCAGCCCCATTCTTTATCCTAAAAACCTCAGCCTTGTCGTCTCCTGTAATACTGTGCACCAGTTATTTAACTCCTTGAGGAGCAATCGTGACGGGTAGCCAATGGATGGTCAGCTTGTCTCTTTCTTTCTCTAGGTGCTCTAATGATATGTCTATTCCTAGGTTTGGTAAACTTTTTGCCGTGTAATTTTTTATACACGGCTTTCTGAGCCTCTACTGACAGGTGACAGTACCACCTAGTGGGAACCTCGAACCTATGCAGGTCGACGATTTCCCCAAAAGGTACACCTCCTGGTCCAGTTAGGGCACTCATAATAAGTGCAGGTGTTGCTTTAGCAGCAGCCCCGGACCAGTAATGGAACACACTATGGTCCCCGTCTGATGAGGTTTCAGAACTTCGTAGTCATGTGTCGGGACCGCGAATTCAGTGATACTTGAATACATCTTGAAGTGTGTTGTTTCCGGTAATAATTCCAGAGAAATATCCAGAATATCAACTTCAAAGAATATCACCACAAAATCCCGAGAAACGAAATATATAGTGCCTTCACAGTAAAAAAAAATTGTTTATATGAGAGGTTCTTTGGACAGACAGAAAAACCAATGACCAAGTACTACAGGAGACAAATGAACATCGTAAACTGATTAGAGAAATTAGACGTAGACAGTCAACATTTTTTGGACATGTTATGAGAGGAAATGGATTGGAGAACTTAGTGACAACTGGCAAGATCGAAGGGAACAGACCAAGAGGAAGACCGAGAGCAAAATACCTGGATGGCTTTTCCACATGGCACGGGCGAGACAGGAACACTGAGCTCATCCACGACACTGGTGATCGAGTGAAATGGCGAGTCATGACCGCCCACGCTTTCCGGCATGGCACATGATTGATCTTTGGTTCAGAACCGTCTCCTTATTCATAGATAATAATGATATAGAATGTATTGGTGACGGAACACCATTACATTACACAAAAAACTATAAGGAGATGGAGGCGAAAGATTTGTACGTTGTGAAGAAGAGAGGATGGGCGTTAGTCATTGAAAGTATACTATTCAGAATTCAAAAATAAATGTAGAACTCAAAAGTCAGTTATAAAATATAAGTAAGTAAAGATTCACAAATTATTCTATAAGTACTCTAAAAGTATTTATCTAAATATTATAAACTGTCACTAACATATGCTGCCAGAACTGGAAACAACAGAGCCGTATTCCATATCATGAAGCAACTATGCAATCACTCACCTACACCAAATATACCCATCAAAGACAAACAAGGCAATCAATTGTTATCCGATGACCTTCAAAAGCAACGATGGGCAGAACATTTCAAAGAAATATTAAATAGACCGCAGCCTGACACTGTTCCGAACCTGGATGGAGAAATTACTATGCCCCCACTAGATGCCTCCTGTGAGTCATTCACCATGGAAGAGATTAAAGCAGCCATCAAAAAATTGAAGAACAACAAAGCTGTTGGTGAAGATGAAATCTCAGGAGAAATGCTCAAAGCAGCAGATGAGAACACCTTACAACGTTTGTTACAGCTGATCAATGAAATCTGGCAAAGCGAATCCCCACCACAACAGTGGATAGATGGTGTAATTTTCAAACTGCCTAAAAAGGGCGATATGTCTGATTGCAATAATTGGCGTGGTATCACTCTATTGTCAGTACCAGGAAAACTTTTTTGTAGCATGTTACTTGAGAGATTGAAAAAGGCGATAGATGAAAGGCTCAGAGAAGAACAAGCAGGCTTCAGACCAAAACGGTCATGCATAGACCACATTTTCACCCTCAGAATAATAATTGAAGACTCCGTAGAATTCCAGTCGAAATTAATCACCAACTTTGTCGACTTTCAAAAAGCCTTCGACAGTATCCACCGTCCTTCACTTTGGAATCTACTTAACATCTATGGTTTTCCTACCAAATATACCAACGTCATAAAATCTTTCTACAAAGAAACACGTTGCTGCGTAAGAACAGAAACAGGCAACTCTGACTGGTTCTCAGTCGAAACAGGAGTGAAACAAGGTTGTGTCTTATCACCGATGCTTTTTGGAATAGCTATCGACTGGGTCATGCGCAAATGCACAAACAACACAAATATGGGTATCCATTGGGTTGACAAAATTCTAGAAGACCTGGACTTTGCCGACGACGTAGTGCTTTTGAGTTCAACACACCCGGATGCCCAAGAGAAAATAAACCACCTCCAAAATGTTTCAGGGCAAATTGGTCTCCAAATTAACACCACAAAAACAAAGACTATTGATCTTACCAACAGTTCAGATGACACCAAATTGAACAGCTACGTTCTTGAAAACGTCAACAGTTTTACATACCTAGGAAGCAAAATGACATCTACAGGGGAC
Organism: Cepaea hortensis; assembly: GCA_963921405.1. NCBI lineage: Eukaryota > Metazoa > Mollusca > Gastropoda > Stylommatophora > Helicidae > Cepaea > Cepaea hortensis. The sequence continues at coordinate 114,149,605 of OY992884.1, read as the reverse complement.
TCAACACCAGAAATATCATCTAGAATCGCACTGGCATCTAAGTGCCTTCAATAAACTGTCAAACATCTGGAAGTCAAAGACACTCAGCAAACACACAAAACTTAAAATCTTCAACTCCTGTGTGATTCCAGTGTTAACGTATGGATGTGAAAGTTGGAAATCAACGGTAGCTTTAGATAAAAAATTAGACAATTTTGAGAACAAATGTCTTAGAAGACTTCTAAACATCCACTGGACAGACTTCAGAACCAATTCGCAAATAAGACAAGAGACTAAGCAAGATACAGTATCCAATTTCATAAGAAGACGCCGTTGGAACTACATCGGCCATGTACTCAGAATGGACAAGTCAAGACTCCCCTATCAAGCCCTCATATGGTCACCAGTAGGGAAAAGAAAACGGGGAAGACCAAGAGAGACCCTGCGTAGAACCATCATTAGAGAAGGCTCATTCAATGGCCAAGTAGATATCCAAGATCTACAACATGTAGCAGTGAACCGCCAGACATGGAGAGACAGGACTTCTGCCCTATGCGCCGCCTTAGGCTCAAGAGGAAAGACTAACTAACTAACTAACATATTAATTGTTTTAATTCTAAGAAAATATAGGGTAGCTGTGTAAGTTTCTTAATAATACTATAGCTGGTAAATATTTTGCATTTTTAAATTACAGTAATATCCCTTGCAATAATATTAAATGATTATGTCCCCTACTCATTGCTTATCGATGCGTTTTTAATTTAGTTATAATGAAGACCGTCTAGCGATGGGTGTAACGTGTTGGTATGGGAGCCGGTCGTTCAGAAAGCAATGGCAAACTACTGAACGTAAAAACTTGCCAAGACATCAACAACGGAAGTAAAATGCTGGTGTTTACTACAACGTCCTGTAAGGGATATGCAACTTAAACAAACAAAAAAAAAACATCTGGTAATTGCACAGAATTCTTGAACAGAATTATTAATAACTGTAGTGATCAATCAATCCATCACTATCAATCATGCTATTATGATGTTTTAAATATGCCCTAAGCAACTAGGGAAGCGCATGCTCAGTTGAATTGTATGATTTCTTATTATAGAAGATATTTATTTCAAAGAAATAGGAGGGATTGCCAGAAAGTAATGAGAGAGAGAGAGAGAGAGAGAGAGAGAGAGAGAGAGAGAGAGAGAGAGAGAGAGAGAGAGAGAGAGAGAGAGAGAAAGAGAGAGAGAGAGAGAGGGGGAGAGAAGAAGAAGAAAAAGAAGAAGAAGAAGAAGAAGAAGAAGAAGAAGAAGAAGAAGAAGAAGAAGAAGAAGAAGAAGAAGAAGAAGAAGAAGAAGAAGAAGAAGAAGAAGAAGAAGAAGAAGAAGAAGAAGAAGAAGAAGAAGAAGAAGAAGACCATGAGCCTTAGGGTTGCCGTAACACTGCCATTCAGAGATCGAGACATGCCGCTTGATAACTCTGTCACAGTACACCCACGGCCTGGTTATACCTGTGTCTTGCTTGTGTCATGTTGTTGTTGTTGTTGTCTCTCTGTCACTTTGTGTTCTGTATTTACTTATTGTGTGGTGATGTTAAATCATGTTGCTGCCACAATCATGTCCACCTCCGCTATCTGCCACTTGTGTTTTCATATGGCAGTCATGTTACTGTCGAAATCTTATATCTCGCTGCCTGTGTGGTTTGTTTCTTGCATTGATGTACATACAACACCAGGTCTTAAGTAGCACTGTGATCTAGTGTCAACCAACCCACCACAGGAAGGTGACTTGTGCAGCATGGTTGTGCCAACCAACCCACCACAGGAAGGTGACTTGAGCAGCATGGTTGTGTCACCCAGCCCACCACAGGAAGGTGACTTGTGCAGCATGGTTGTGCCAACCAGCCCACCACAGGAAGGTGACTTGTGCAGCATGGTTGTGCCAACCAACCCACCACAGGAAGGTGACTTGAGCAGCATGGTTGTGTCACCCAGCCCACCACAGGAAGGTGACTTGTGCAGCATGGTTGTGTCACCCAGCCCACCACAGGAAGGTGACTTGAGCAGCATGGTTGTGTCACCCAGCCCACCACAGGAAGGTGACTTGTGCAGCATGGTTGTGTCACCCAGCCCACCACAGGAAGGTAACTTGTGCAGCATAGTTGTGCCACCCAGCCCACCACAGGAAGGTAACTTGTGCAAAGTGGTTGTGCCCACCAGCCCACCACAGGAAGGTGACTTGTGCAGGATGGTTGTGCCAACCAGCCCACCACAGGATGGTGACTTGTGCAGCATGGTTGTGCCAACCAGTCCACCACAGGAAGGTGACTTGTGCAGCATTGTTGAGCCAACCAGCCCACCACAGGAAGGTGACTTGTGCAGCATGGTTGTGCCAACCAGTCCACCACAGGAAGGTGACTTGTGCAGCATGGTTGTGCCAACCAGTCCACCACAGGAAGGTGACTTGTGCAGCATTGTTGAGCCAACCAGCCCACCACAGGAAGGTGACTTGTGCAGCATGGTTGTTTCCGTTAGTTACAGTTTCATCTAATATTCAGACATGAATTTTCTCATTGTCCAAACAGGCAAGGCAGGTACCTGTACAAGAGAGGAACGACGGCAGTGCTGTCTGCAGAAGTCAAGAAAGTGGAGTTTGACATCATCGGGACAGAAGTCAGGCGACATCAACCAATGGACACATCTTGGTCCGTCTTGCTTTGGTTATAATTGTGGATGTTCATCTTTTTCGAATGTTTAATGAAGTCTTGTGATTCATGAACAATGTATGTATGTGGGTGTTTGTGTCTTATCAGCACATCATCTGTCATCTCAGTGAGACGCAAGTGTTGTGTAAACAAGATTGTGTACAACGCTTGTTTCTTGTATAGAATTCTAAGTGGTAGAACTGAAAGTCTGGAGTTCGGTCTCCATTGATGCATCACCATGGCCATAGTTTGTCACATTGTTGTGTATGCCGAAATAAAACACACACAAACACCTTCAGGTAAGACACAAACACCTTCAGGTAAGACATAAAGGTACCTTCATATTCTAGTAGAGAAGAAAAACATGATTCTGGATACCTGTGAAGTCAGAGTGGTTACTTCACGTGATGGTGAGAGACACCGGTAATAGGGATCGCTAATCCGCATGCACATATCAGTCCCGTCTACCAGAAGTAGCAGCAGGCTGTATGGAGCACCTTGAGTTCAAAGCGAGCGAGTGCTAAAATATTGTTTCTGTGCCTGTAATCATCTACAGTTTGAGTTGTGGTGACCTTTGTGGGTAGGAGTAACTCCATGAAAATATTGTTTCTGTGGCTGTAATCATCTACAAAGAAAAAACAACGGCTGCAGCAGGATTTATCAATATGAACTGGAAACAAATAGGTATATTAAACTCCTGCGAGAAGAAACGTACTAAACATCAACACGTTGCACATACCTTACAAGGAGATCCACGTATCGCGAAATACAGGTGAAAATCCGAAATCAGAAGCACACAATAAATATATAAAATGAATAATAAAATAAAATAAAAAACACACAAACGTGTCGTATTGTACTGCCTTATTTGTTTCCCGCGTTTCCATCCTGTTTCAGGATATTGCGGTCAACATCAGCATCTTTCAGCTGTATGTTGATTCCTAGGCTAGATTACGCTCATCAACACGCCACGACTTTCTGAGCGACCGACTCCTTACTCTCATAAGTCACTGGCGCGACTCGAACTGCTTCCAATTCTCGTGCGCTCACGTCAACCAAGAGAGTATTCGGGGTTACGAAGAAAACTGCAATCTCCTCAGCCATGGAGACCGGCCATTCTGCCTTTTAGTACGACTAATTCACTAACCCTTTATGTTATGTAGCAGTATTTGTTTTTGTTTTTCAGGATAGGACAGGATGACGCAGTTGGATAGCTGCCTGTCCGGTCCTAGGCCCAGTTCGTCCTCGGCATCTGAGAACACCCAATGAGAGAGTCGGGTCCCTTATGGGGAGGGTTCACCCGTCTGAGTGAGCATGGTCTGAATGTATTCGCTTATGGTAAGTCTGATTCATGATGCTCTCACTGAGTGTTGTCCTCCACAGCTTCTACCTTTATAAGAGCGGAGTGACGATCTGGTGACGAGTCCGGTGATAGGGACTATGACGAGTGATGGTTTTAGCAGCCCGTGAGCACCACTATCAAAGCGAGAGGTATCTACTACTGAGAGCTACTTCTCAGTATCCATCCATCCATCATGTGCCATGCCGGTAAGCGTGGGCGGTCATGTTCTGCCATCTCACTCGATCAACAGAGTCGTGGATCAGTTCCGTGTTTCTGTCTCGACCATGCCACAAGGCCAAGCCATCCAGATACTTGTTTCTAGGTCTTCCCCTTGGTCTGTTCCCCTCGATCTTACCAGTTGTCACCAAGTTCTCCAAATCATTTCTTCTCATAACATGCCCAAAAAATTGTGACTGTCTACGTCTAATGTCTCTGATCAGTTTACGATCTTCATTTGTTTCTTGAAGGACTTGTTCATTGGTCTTTCTGGCTGTCCATGGTATTCTTTGCATTTTCCTCATAAACCACATTTCTACAGCCATCAGATGTTTTTCAGCCTGGCTGCTCATTGTCCAAGCTTCACATCCGTATAAAAGTACAGGTTCTATGTAGCATCTCAACACTCTTTTTCTCGTTTCAATTGACATCTTTTTATTGGTCAGTATGTTTTTCATCTTGCTAAAGGCTACTTTTGCCATGGCGATTCTTGTTCTAATCTCTTCAAGGCATCTCCCATCAGATGTTATTACTGTTCCGAGGTAATTGTACCTATTCACTTGTTGAAGAATATTCCCATTTACTTGTATATTACACTGTGGTATTTCGTTCTTCTTAGTGACGACCATAATTTTCTCAGTATGAGACTAGCTAACCCGTAGCCCACTCCACGTCTACCATACCAGTTTGTTCACCATGGCATCTACCTATTGCCTTACTCGTGATCCCACCTGGGCAAGTATCTTGGTGATATCATTGTCTCAGATGTGAAGATGACTGACTGCCTTACCACCAGCTAGAAACGATGTCTTCACTATCAAGTGCCTGGCCCTGTGGCTTGTGATTCTGTTGAAGAACTATTCGAACTTTGATCGCAGTGTCACGATTCAGCTGTGGAGTTACCTGATCGGTGATACCAGCGGTGTGGGTAGGTTCAAATAAGGTGGTAGCATGGACAGTTGTGACTTTCACTACCAGTGAGTTCATTGGTTCATTGGCACCTTTCCGTCATGACATACGATAGTTTGGTACATTGTGCTTCAAAAAGGCTTAATAACTACGATCCATGGCGGTGGCGAATGTGGCTGGTAAGGCCAATTCTTGCTGCAAATGTTTGCCCACAGTAGGTGCATGTGAAAACATGGTCACTTCCATCATTTTGCACCATCTTACGTCTCTCACGCTCTGTGTGTGCTTTATCTGCTATCATTTTCTCCTTTGTCTTTATTCCATTTCTGATAGTTGCCCTCCATGCAACACGTTTAGCGGCGATGTGCTCCCAATGTGCATTATCAATGTCTGTATCAATCATGGAATACACCGTCACACAACCTGATCTTTCCTATACTTCAGTATTTGTGATTTTGTCTTGCCACTTAATACCAAGTATTCTTCGCAGACACCGCATATGAAAGCTGTTTAAACGTTTCTCTTGGCGTGAGTAAGTTGTCCAGTTTTCACTGCCATAAAGAAGAGTACTAAGGACACAGGCTTGGTAGACGAGGACTTTTGTTTTGGCAGTAAACTTCCTGTTCTCCCAGACTCTTTTTGCTAACATGTTCATTGTTGTTGCTGCCTTGCCAATCCTGATGTTGATTTCCTGATCGAGGGATAATTTGCTATTTACCTCTGATCCTAGATATGTAAAATGGTCTACTATCTCCAGTTCGGCGTCGTAAATAAAGATTGATGGTACACCATGTGCACCTTGTGACATAATCTGTGTCTTCTTTTTGTTAATTGTTAAACCAAATTCAGAACAAGCATTGGAGAATGCAGATAGTAGATGTTGTAATTCTTCCTCAGAGTGGGTCGTAATCGCAGCATCATCCGCAAAAAGCAACTCTCTGATTAGTACCCTGCTAATTTTGGTCTTGGTCTTCAATCTCTGAGCATTATAGAGGCCACCATCTGAGCGTGAGTGAATGTATATACCGTCATCCTGATCACGAAAGGCATATTTCAGTAGAAGTGAAAAGTATATCCCAAAGAGGGTGGGGGTTAGTACACAACCTTGCTTAACTCCACTCTTGATTTCAAACTCTTTTGAAGTTGAACCATCAAACATGATTGTACCCTTCATGCCTGTGTGGAACGATTCCACAATGGACAGAAGAGTTGGTGGGCAGCCAATCTTCTTTAGTGCTTTGAACAGACCCTCACGACTGACCAAATCGAATGCCTTTGTGAGGTCGATGAAGGCAATAAACAGTGGCTGATTTTGTTTCTTGCATCTGTCGCAATGAGAATATCATATCAATGGTAGACCGGTTCTGACGGAAGCCGCACTGTGATTCGGGGTAGACTTGATCTCCCAGGACTTGAAGTCTGTGCAGGACAATTCTGGCAAATACTTCTCCCAACAATACACAGAAGTGAGATGCCCCTATAGTTGTTTCATTCGCTCCGATCTCCCTTGTTCTTGTACAGCGTTATGATGTTTGAATCTTTGAAATCCTGTTGGACTTGTCCAGCATAGCTCTATTAGCTGGTGGATCTGTAGAGCGAGTGTGTCTTGCCAACTCCTGATCACCTCTATTGGAATCCCATCCTTACCTGGAGCCTTGCCAGATGCAAGCTCATTTATAGCACACTTAACTTCTGTTATAGTGGTAAGTGTGTCCAGGTGGTCAAGAGTTGGCAGGGCCTCTATGGCGTTGAGGGCATCATCCGCCAGCTTGGTCTCACTTGAGTAAAGCTCTAAATAGTGCTCGACCCATCTATCCATCTGCTGTTTCTTATCAGTTTCTTACCAGTGAGGGAGATATCGAAATCTCGCTATATCAGCAGTGCACCCGATACTTCCGGACTCTTCAGGGAAGTGTCCTTGTTCTCCAGCCACACGAGAGACAGTTGACCTTAATAACCAGTGTGTGAACTGGATACATTCGGTGAGGCGGTGGCGAAATTACCGCATAGCGTGTGACTTGGAACATGTTACTGTGATGACACTTCCTCCTTAAGGCGACTCTAGTACTGACCTGTCTGTTCTCGCCTAGATACCGCCAGGCCTTTTTCGGAGTCATCATCATCATCATCCTCATTCATTTTGTATAATATACCATCTTGTTATCATAGTTAGATACCAGAGTTGTGTCATGTCTTCAGGACGAGGTTTGAAAGGGGTAACGTCCCATGGTTGATAGAGAAGGAGGTAGTGATCCAAGGGCTGGAGGGGTTTTGTAGATGGAGGTCACCTATGTCCCAAGTCTGAAGACATCCCGTTACTAAGGTGTGATAGCAGGTTCTCCTCACCCCAGGGAGTGTTATGACAATAATACTACTACAGATCAAAGAAGGAATTAGAACAACACCTTTTACACAAACACACGCCCCATGTAACGACACATACAGCGATGAAGACAAAGACAAGTAGTTTGATAAACTTGCAGACACGTTAAATAATGTCAGGGAGACAGTTGTACTTATAGTGATGGGTGATTTTAACAGACGAATAGGCACACGAAGAACACCGTGGGATGAATGCATGGGGTGGGGGAGGGGGCATTCAGCGACACAGAGACTGAATATATTAGAAATGGTCAACATCTACTCAACATATGCTCCGAATACGGACTAATAATAACAAATATATTTTTCCAACATCGTCGTAGTCGCACCAAAACCTGGTATAAATGGAATGACACAGGTCAAGCATCTCAAATTTACTTTATTCTACATAAGAAATCAGACAGAAGACTACTATTGGATTCAAGAGCACTCCCAAATACAGATGTTGATATTGATCACAAACCAGTCATAATAAAGAAAGATTTCAACATACAGGAAAATAAGAAACAAACAGGTAATAACGCGTGTCATCAATTATAGGAGGCTTCAGGAACATACAGTTAAAGACGAATTCAATCAAGAAATCGAAAAACTACATAAGAACCTCCCTGACGACCACTCAAGCGTAGATAAGGAATGGACATGTTTTTAAGGCTGCCATGCTCAACACACTGGGAAATAAATGTGGAACAAAGAAAGTATGGCAGGACAAAAGATTAAGAACAGCTTAGTGGAACAATGAAGTTAAAGATAGCATATTCAATAAGTAGGTAGTGTTCACAAAGTAGATCACAACTAAATCTGAACAAGACTTTGTTACTTACAGAATAGCACGAGAAGAGGACAAACGAACAATTATAGCATCTAAAGATGAATCCTGGAGAATATACGGTGAACAGATGGCGACCCTTAGCAAAGACTGTCCACGAGAATTTTATAAACGTGTCAACACAATGAGAATCAGAGATGCATGCTACAACTCAACCACCATCATAAACAGCAAAAGAGGTATACCAATATTTAATCCACAACAAAGACTAGCAAGGTGGGCAGAATACTTTCAAGAACTACTTAACCCCACACATAATAACATAGAAAACCTCACTTTTGTGCCTAAAAGCCATGGACAACAAGACTCAAATTTCATCCCTGCAGAAGTCAAAGCAGTTATACAGAAAAGTCCTAAACACAAATCACCGGGTCCAGATGGAATAACCACAGAAACTATTCGGACCTGTGGGGAAACCGGAGTTAAATGGCTAACAAAACTTTGTAATATAGTATTGGAAGAAAGTAAAGTTCCAGATTATTTACAGCAGGCAATAATAGTAGCAAGATGGAAAAAGAAAGGCAATATGAGAGAGCGCGAAACATACAGAGGCATGTCATTCCTGAGTGATATAGGGAAAATGTACGGAAAACTATTGGAACAAAGAGCTAGACCCATTTCTTCAACTATTCACATATTTGTCTAAGTATAAATAGTGCATCAGTGCAACTTTTACCTTTCCTAAAACCGAATTGTACTTTGCTTAACTGTTGAACAACAGTTAAGCAAAGTACAATTCGGTTTATGGAAAAGTTAAAGTTGCACGGATGCACTTTTATACTTAGACAAATATGTGGAAAAAAACTGTCGAATATAGTTACTAGCAGAATATTGTGTTTGTAGATCAGGAAAAGGCTTTCGATAGAGTAGACAGATACAGATTATGGACTATCCTTGAAGACTGGGATACAAGGACAATTGCTAGAAAACATCATAGCCATGTACCACTCGAGCCGAAGTGCATTAGTAACACAAGAAGGTATATCAGATATGTTAGCAGTAAATACAGGAGTGAGACAGGGATGTGTGCTTTCTCTTCTGCTATTTAATATCTACGTGGACATAATATTCAAAGCAGCAAGCCTTGACAGAATAGATTCAGAAAATTTAGAACTCTTTACTCCAGATGAAACAACTGATCCACAGGAAATAAATGACCTTCTATTTGCAGACGATCAGTGCCTGTTTTACAGCGATGAGGGCAGACTACAAAATCATATTAATAATCTGAGTTCAACATGCAGCAGATACAATGTGAGTATAAACACAGCCAAAACCGAATAATTCAAATATCTTGGAATTATGATCACAGAAGATGGCAGATTGGACAGAGAAATCGAAATCAGATGTCAAAAAGCTAGTGCTCTTACATATCAACTATCGCCCTTACTGAAATCTCCAAATATACCCATGTCCGCAAAACGACAGATAATAAACGGAATATTCACAGCAACCCTATGCTACCAATCTTAAACTTTGACTTTATCCAAATCACACTTTCGCAAAATCAACACCTGCGAGATGAGATGCCTGAGGAGAGCTGCCAACTTAACTATCCGAGACCGAGTAAGAAATGCTGTTATCAGACAGACATTGGAATCAACACCTTGTGCCACATTTATTGAAAGACAGAAGATCAAGTGGTTTGGCCATGTCGTTAGAATGCAACACCATCAACTACCATCACTGGCCTTACATCAAAGATCATCTGCGACCAGAGCACGAGTACGTCCAAGAAGAAAATGAATTGACGACATCAAAGACATTGTACAATCACACAGAATGACACTATCCAGTGCCGCCCATCTGGCGCTGGAGCGCCATTTATTCCTCCCCACGACGCTTGACGGCGGAAGTGGAAGATGATGATGGTGATGACGATGGTGATGGTATCCATCCATCCATCATGTGCCATGCCGGTAAGCGTGGGCGGTCATGTTCTGCCATCTCACTCGATCAACAGAGTCGTGGATCAGTTCCGTGTTTTTGTCTCGACCATGCCACAAGGCCAAGCCATCCAGATACTTGTTTCTAGGTCTTCCCCTTGGTCTGTTCCCCTCGATCTTACCAGTTGTCACCAAGTTCTCCAAATCATTTCTTCTCATAACATGCCCAAAAAATTGTGACTGTCTACGTCTAATGTCTCTGATCAGTTTACGATCTTCATTTGTTTCTTGAAGGACTTGTTCATTGGTCTTTCTGGCTGTCCATGGTATTCTTTGCATTTTCCTCAGAAACCACATTTCTACAGCCATCAGATGTTTTTCAGCCTGGCTGCTCATTGTCCAAGCTTCACATCCATATAAAAGTACAGGTTCTATGTAGCATCTCAACACTCTTTTTCTCGTTTCAATTGACATCTTTTTATTGGTCAGTATGTTTTTCATCTTGCTAAAGGCTACTTTTGCCATGGCGATTCTTGTTCTAATCTCTTCAAGGCATCTCCCATCAGATGTTATTACTGTTCCGAGGTAATTGTACCTATTCACTTGTTGAAGAATATTCCCATTTACTTGTATATTACACTGTGGTATTTCGTTCTTCTTAGTGACGACCATAATCTGTGTCTTTTTACAATTTAATTCTAACCCTTGTTGTTCACTGTGTGTAACAACCGCATCTACTAAATGTTGCAGGTCCTGTTCATTGTCTGCAATCAAGACTGTATCATCTGCATATCTAATGTTATTGATGCATCGTCCCCCAATGTTGATTCCTTCCATATTTTCAATATTTCTGAAAATATTTTCACTGTACAGGGAAAACAGATCTGGAGACATTACACATCCCTGTCTCACACCTCTCTTAATAGGCTGATATTGGCTTACTTCATTATCAACTCTTATGGCAGCTTGTTGTTTCCAATATATGTTTTTTACAAGTCTAAGGTCTTTCCCATCAATTTGTAGTTCTTCAAGCATCCTTATCATGTTGACATGTCTCACTTTATCAAAAGCCTTTGTGTAGTCAATGAAGCAAAGGTGTAGATCTTTGTTTACTTCTATAGAACGTTCGATTACGGTTCTCAGTATATACACAGCATTTACTGTACCCTTGCCTACTACAAACCCACATTGTTCTTCTCCTATTTCAGGTTGTATTTTCCTCCTAACTCTTTGCATGATAATTCTTATCAAAATCTTCGTGATGTGACTCATTATACTAATTGTTCGATGTTGATCACATTCCAAGGCTCCTGATTTCTTTGGGATTGCAATAAATACAGAATTACATAACTCATGAGGCATGTTTCCAGTATCATATATTGTATTAAGCAGACTGGTAACTTTATCTATTCCATATTCTTCTAAAGCATTAATCATTTCTGTTGTGACGCTGTCTGGACCGGGGGTTTTGCCAGATTTCATATGATTAAGAGCATTCTGAACCTCCATTTTCAAAATTGCTGGCCCTTCATTGTTATTTTGAACAATATATTGTTCGTCTCTGCTATCGTCATACAGGTTTTTCACGTAATCTGACCATTCATGTAATATCTGATCTTTTTCTATTATGACTCTTCCATCTTTTGTCTTTAGGCAGCCTGCTGATGTACGTGTTCTTTGATTAGTAATCTCCTGAATTCTTTTGTGCATTAGTTTTGCATTTTTACTGTTGTGTTGTTTTTCAATTTCTCTGCAATTTTTCTCAAGCCATGTTTCTTTAGCCTCCTTACATAAGGTTCTGACTTTTCTGTGAATTTCTTCATATTTGGCAGGATTATTTTTGTTCTGTCTTCTTGTTTCCATTAGTTGTAAAATTTCTTCAGTCATCCATGTCTTACGGCGATGATGGTATAGGTGTCGTTAATTTTTTTTAAAATTTTCTGTGGGCCTCAGTCGATCAATCAATCAATCAATCAATCAATCAATCAATCAATCAGGTGCCGTAACAACAATGAAGATTGTCTGCAATGGATCTCCAACACTGTCTGTCTCTCGCCCTGACTGTACATTCTGTCAGGCTGATGTTCGTGCATCTCTTGATGTTATCTTCCCACTTGTATCGTTGTCTACCTCTTGCTCGCTTGCCCTCAGCCTTGCCCTCCAGTATGGTCTTTGTAAGAGTGGTATGTCTTTTAACGTGGCCGAAATATTTCACTTGCCTCCTCTTTATTTCTTCCATCAACTCTCTCTTCATTCCCAGTTTTTCTAGGACCTCTGTATTTGATTGTTTTTGTTTCCATGAAATACAACATATTTGTCTGTATATCCACATCTCCAGGGCTTCTAAGTGACTTTATAGTTGCTTGTTGTTGTTGTTGTTTGTCCATCAAGAATGATGATGACCATTCATTTCATCCAGTGGGGTTGAAGGTATGGAGCCGTGGGTTCTAAGATGGCTGAAAAGGCCTATTTTGGCTCGAAATGTTCTTTGACAATGTGGACAAAGAATGCTTGACGTTTCTGGAGGAGGATTTCCTGCAGTGGTTTTTCTGTCCTGCCTTTTCTTTACAGCTCTTGCAGTCCTGGTTGCCTCACACATGACTGCACCCTTGTGTAATGATGCACGCCACGAATTTCGGTCTCCCGTTGCAGTCTCCCAGGTGTAATGATGAATTCCAAAAGTGAGAGATTTTCAGAGTTTCTTTAAAGCGTTTCCTCTGGCCACCTTGGGAGCGTTTACCATAACGCAGTTCGCTGTAAAAAATTCGTTTAGGGAGCCTGTGATCTGGCATGCGAGTCAAGTGATTAGCCCAGCGAATCTGATTCTTCATCAGTAGAGTGTGGATACTGGGCATGGACGCTCTTTCTAGGACTTCAGTGTCTGGAATCTTGTCTTGCCATTTAATCTTCAGTAGCTTCCTTAGGCAGACTGTGTGGAAGTGGTTTAATTTCCTATCGTTTCGCTGATAAACATTCCAGGTTTCACAAGCATATAGCAGTGTGGATGACACAACTGCTTTCCAGTTCTGTCCCATACGTTCTTGTACAGTCTGCCAAAGGCCACACTGGCCTTGGAGATTCTTGCATTCACTTCGTCATCAATTGTGGCAGCTTGTGACACAGTGCTGCCAAGATAGGTGAATTTGTCCACAACACTTAGTCTGTGACCATTCACTTTGATATTCGGCACAGTGTGATTATTCCCTGGAGCTGGCTGGTACATAACTACAGTCTTCTCCAAGTTGATATTGAGCCCAAAGTTCGCACAGGCATGTGAGAAAGCTGTAACATTATGTTGCATGTCCGCCTCTGAGTTGGCGTATAGAGCGTAATCATCAGCAAACAGGAGCTCTCTGACGGTGTCGCTGTTAATTTTGGTTTTAGCTTAGAGCCTTCTGAGATTGAATAACTTTCCATCCATACGGTAGTTGATGTCTATTCCAATGTCGTTAGTTAGTTAGTTAGTTAGTTAGTCGCAGTTCCAACTTCACAGCAACGGGTCGTCCCCATTATGCTCTGTTCCTGCGCCAGTGAATATCACACAAAACGCTCCCCACTGCCCAATGTGAAAAGTGGAAAAGACAATGTCGTTGTTCTCGAAGGCATTCGTCAACATGGCTGAAAACATGAGGCTGAACAGTGTTGGTGCCAGGACACATCCTTGCTTCACTCCATTGGTGACAGGAAAGGGCTCACACAGTTCACCATTTTCCTGTTCTCTTGCCTGCATACCATCATGAAATAACCGCACTATTTGGACAAACTTTCGTGGACAGCCGTATTTTGCCATGATCTTCCACAGTCCTTCTCTGCTGACTGTATCAAAAGCCTGGGTAAGGTCAATGAAAGTGGAGAACATTTCGCAGTTCTGTTCCTGACATTTCTCTTGCAGCTGCCTTGTCAACAATATCATGTCAACAGTTCCACGTTCATTTCTGAAGCCACATTGACTCTCAGGAAGAAGACCTTGATCGAGGTGGGCCGTGAGGCGATTGAGAAGAATTCTGGCGAGTATCTTCCCTGCAATTGAAAGCAAGGAGATGCCTCGGTGGTTGTCACAGGATTTGCGGTTTCCTTTACGTTTGTAAAGGTGGACTATTGACGCGTCCTTGAAATCTTGTGGCATGGTCTCGTTCACCCATATGTTTGTAAAGACTTGGTGAAGCTGCTCTGTTAGGACCGGCCCATCTGCCTTGTATATCTCTGTTGGGATGGAGTCAGGACCAGGTGACTTGTCGCTGGGTGAGTTCCTGGATGGCTATGTTTGCTTCCACTATGGTTGGCAGGTCATCAAGTGTCTCATTGGTGGGAACTTGAGGAAGGCAGTTGATGGTTTCATCATCGAAGAATGAAGTTGCATTTAAGATGTTGCTGAAATGCTCTGCCCAGCGTTGAAGGATTTCTTTCCTATCGGTGACCAATGTTCCCGCATCTGTACTGATGAGGGGAGCTATGCCTTTCTTTGTATGTCGACCGCAGTTTATGGTACCCACTAATCGCGGCTAGCTGGTTAGGTAGTGATGGAGCAGACAATGTTTAGGGCACCTTTTCTAGCCCCTTCCTCATGCTATGGAGGTGAGCTGTATGTTCCTATAGAGGGCTGTTCGGACGCTCAAGGGGCTGCCGAATCCCACTGCTGCTCCGGTCAGTAGAAGACGACCATATGGCCTGAGCCGCCTGTGTGCAGGTCTGCGACAACGGCTGCCAGCGTACCCACGCCTGCCGCTTCGCCGCTCGTCCATCGCCACAGGGCTTGAAGGTGATATATGACGTTGGATGAAGAATGACTTGCGCGATGACTTGGATTAAAGTGAGGAAGAGTTGCGCAATTCGTCGACCCCACTCTCTCGCCTGAGTCCATCTGGGTCCAGTGGCAGGACAAGTCGAGACGACTGGAGACGAATACAGGTGCAGTGGATGATCAGGGCGCTCTACGTGCCTTGCCGTGCTCATTACGTTCCACAACGCTTTGCAGGTAAACGCCGTCTTGCCCGTTGAATCAGGAATGATTTCTTCCGCGCAGTCTGCTGAATACTGTCTTCACATGCTGGATAAGCATACCCTTGTTTACCGCTTGGTTTGACACCAAATCGGCTACCCACGCCTGGTTTAGCCAGCCTCTCATAGCTGTTGCCCGGGGGGTGGCCGCTGTCGCATGCTGACAGCTACTAGGAGCCACAGGCGCGAGCTGGGTGTCAGGCTTGGACCAGTGGGTGATGGGTCCTGAAAAGGACATGAGAGTCATCCTTACCAAAGGTGCTACCAATGCCTGACACCCCGTATCCACCAAAGCAACTTTCTAGTTGCTTGTTCAATGTCCAGGCTTCCGCGCCATACAGTGGCGTTGAATATACGTAGCATTTCTCATATTTAAAGCGCTGTTAATCTCTCTAGATGTTAATACTGATTGCATGCTGTTGAAAGCATTTTTGGCTATTCCTATTCTCGTTTTGATTTCTACCTAACTTCTGCCATCATCTGTTATTGTTTTTTTAGTAGGGCTCACGGTTCCCAGAGGGGCCAGAACGCCCCATTATGTCCCCGCGTGTCGGGTGATCATGCCTGGCCCTGGCAAGATCAAGCGCAGAATACTACACATTGATTTTAGCGAAAGGGCCGAGAAGCGATCATCTGTTATTATGTGTGGCCCTAGGAGGCCAGTAAAAAAATGATTTCCCCACAGAGGGGGATATAAAAGACACATAAACGAACCCTACATTGAAAGTATACCTTTAAAAATTCAGACATAAATGTAGAACTACAACGTTGATTATAAAATGTAAATATGTCAAGATTCTCTATTGTTGTATAAGAATTATGGAAACATTTTCTAGTTTTTAATATTTGACTTCAATTATAGTTATTTCGTTTAAAATAAAAATGATGAGAGTTTTAAAATATTTGTAGAGTAATAATATTATAGCTTATATATGATTTAATATTTACAATTCCAGTAATATCCCTTGCAATATTATTAGATGATTATGTCCTCTACTCATTGCTTTTCTAGATGATCTTAATTTAGCTGTCTGGTAATTGCAGATAGTGTCGTGCTGGTTTTAACGTGTTGGTATGGGAGCCGGTCATTCAGAAAGCAATGGCAAACTACTGAACGTAAAAACTTGCCAAGACATCAACAACGACAGTAAAATGCTGATATTTACTGCAACGCCCTGAAAGGGATATGCAATATTAAAAAAAAAAAATCTGCTAATTCCGCAGAATGCTTGAACATAATTATTAATAAGTGTAGTGATCAATCGCCGGTCTCTCTGGTCTAGAGGTTACATGACTTTCTCCGTAATCTTGTATAATCTCGTAAGTAACGTGACGTTGCGCCAGAATTGGTAGCTGTTCTCTCCGCGTCGGTAACTTACGGGGTATGTGAGCCGATCGCTCAGAAAGCAATGACAAACTACTGAGCGTAATCTTGACAAGAAATCAACAATCAGCTGAAAGATGTTGATGTTGACAGCGATGTCCTGTAAAGGATATGTGAAAACACAAAAGTGATTAATCAAGGCATTACTATCAATCATGTTATTTTGATATTTTAAATATGCGCTAAGCAACTAGGGAAACGCATGCCAGTTGAATTGTATGATTTATTATTATAAGAGCTACGGAGTTCGTGCTTTGTGCAACGCTTTCCGCGCTGCGGAAAGAGACAGCCATATGGGATAAGAACCCGGTGCAATGAAGTCGACCGTGTCGACTTTTAAGCGACTTTTAGAAATGTATTACTATAGGAGAAATTCGCTTAAAAGTCGACAGGTTGGACACCCTTGCACAGGGGGTGATCCCATATGGCTCAGTCTCTTTCCGCAGCGCGGAAAACATCGCACAAAAGCACGAACTGCGTAACTCCAGCGAAGACCCTCAGGAGCCTCCGAAAAAATACACTAATGAACCGAAGGATGCGAACCGGAATCAAAACCACAACCTTCGGAGCCCAAGGCAGACGGCTTGAGCACTTCGACACGGAGATTCCCCTTATTGTACGTGTTGAAAAACAGACCATTGTTTGTTGATGACTGCATCATTCTACAACATTTTAAATATCAAGCCTGAACTTCTGCCTCCACAGTTACCTGATCTGATGGTCTCCACCAACTGTCCATACCGATTCATAATGAACAGGCCGTACCGCACTCTGCTGGCACTTGTATCCATTCGGCACCAGGTTCCGTGTCCTTATGAGAACAAACCCGTTAAATAATGTCCTCTTTTTAACCTGTTGTCATTATTTTTCTTAATTTCATTATGTAGTAGACCTTGTTGTTGTTGTTGTTGTTGTTGTTGTTGTTGTTGTTGTTGTTGTTGTTGTTGTTGTTGTTGTTGTTGTTGTTGTTTGGCACTGGTTCTGAAGTATGCACGTATTCGGAACATTCCCTATTTTTGGCCCATGCACCCCATCCCCCTATGTTCAGAATGTCATTCCCCCGCGTTCGTATTTCCTCCCTAAAAATCCCCCACCCCACCCCCGCGCCCTGCATAGTATACGTAAAAATGGAAGCTACATTTAATAACACATACTAGAACAAGTCTAGACGTCTACATAAAACGTGATTTGCGGGTCTACTTACGTTATAAAACAAACTTTAGAGGAGCGAGAAGCACAGAACCGTAAAGTATGGAGGGAAAAAAATATATCAAATAATCGGTTCTTGTATTAACGCGATCGTGAAATAATCTTAATCGCCTCCCCCCCCCCCCCCCACCAAACCATAAAATTCCCCCCTCCCTCCTCCGGCCGGGAAGAATTCCACACCAGTTGAGAACCACTGCCTTAGGGGTTTGATTGGTGATCTTGTAACACCTACAGCTAAACATCAGTGTTCGTTTCTTCTTTCCACGATATATTCACCATAGTCTCACAATTCAGCTACCTCCAACATTTCATTACTCATTGAGAGAAGAGAACATGAGAGAAGAGAACAGAAGAACAGAATACACATACATTTTCATTAGGCGAAATATCGTCTTTATGGTGATATTTCTGTTTTCTACAGTAATGCCCTCTGGTCTCACATATACCTAACTTGTTAATATTCAGCCTTCTAATTTCTGTGTTAATGTTATCAAAGTTTGGTATAGGTGTTCAAGCTCGAGTACTTTTGCTCAAGAATTAGGGAGGAAACTGAAAAAAAGAAATACGAATCTCTATCAGCGTTCACGACGGAAACACACCGAACAACAAGCGACCAACAACAGCTAAATTACGAAACAGAAAGAAGATATTCGCGACTTGGAATGTTACTGGTCTAGGAAATAAGGACCCAGCTCTCGTAGAGTTTATGAAAAAATCAAATATTCAAATATTAAGACTCGCAGACACTAGGAAAAAGGGGCAGAACACAAAACGAATACATGAAGGTTACGTTCTTATATGAAGTGACGTCGACCAGCGAGCTACAGCTAAACATGGAGTGGGTTTTTGTTACATCCAGACAAAGCGAAAGCCATTATCAACACTAAATTTATATCGGAAAGAATAATATTAGTACAGATTAAAGAAGAAACTAGAACACCAACTTTAACAAATTACACGCCCCATGCAACGACACGTACAGCGATGAGGACAAAGACGAGTATTTTGATAAACTTGCAGACTCGTTAAATAATGCCAGGGAGACAGGTGAACTTATCGTGATGGGTAATTTTAACGGACGAATAGATAGGCACACGAAGAACACCGTGGGAGGATTGCATGGGGCCATTCAACGACACAGAGACTGAATGTAACAGCAATGGTCAACATCTACTCAACATATTCTCCGAACACGGACTAATAATAGCAAATAATTTTTTTCAACATCGTCTTAACCACACCAAAACCTGGTATAAATGGAATGACATAGTTCAAGCATCTCAAATTGACTTTAGCCTACTTAGGAAATCAGACAGAAGACTACTATTGGATTCAAGAGCACTCCCAAATACAGACGTTGATACTGATCACTAACTTCTTCTTCTTCTTCAGCTTTCCGAGCCATTGAGGTTCTTTGCTGCAAATACAATCCGTCTCCATTCGTCTCTCTGGTGGACCTTCTCTTGCCAGTCGTTGATTCCAAGTGCTTGTAGGTCTGTATATATATTATCTCTCCACTGTCTTCTTGGTCTACCTCGGGGTCTACGGTCATTTATTTCCTGAGTGTAAGCGAGTTTTGTTTCCCCATTATCTTCCATTCTTTCTATATGCCATTGCAGTCTATTAGCCTTCATGATACCGGTGATTAGCGGGGACTTAAACAGATCATAAATGTCTTTGTTACTTCTTCTTTTCCACTCTCCACTTTATGTATCCCTAATGGGTCCAAAGATGCGTCTTAAAATTTTGTTATCAAAGGTTTGTACCAAGGCTTCGTCTCCTTTCGTTGTACTCCAGCTTTCAGAGCCATACAGCACAACTGGTCTGATAAGTGTTTTGTATATTGTGATCTTGGTGTTACGAGATAGCGCCTTTGATTTTAGTAGATGTAGTGCATCACTAACTAGTGATAATAAAAAAAAGATTTCAACGTACAGGAAAATAAGAAACAAAAAGGTAACAACACATGTCATCAATTATAGGAGGCTTCAAGAACATACAGTTAAAGACAAAGTCAAGTTAAGAAAAACTACATATGAACATCCCTGATGAATACTCAAGCGTAGTTAAGGAATGGACAATTTTCAAGGCTGCTATGCTCGACACACTGGAATTTTTTTTTTTTTAAAGTCGCTTAAAAGCCGACAGGTTCGACTTCATTGCACCGGATTTTTTCCCATATGGCTCGGTCTGTTTCCGCAGCTCGGAAAGCTTCGCACAAAGCACGAACTCCGTAGCTCTAGCTACGACCCCAGGAGTCTCCAAAAAATTTCACTCGTGAACCGAAGGACGCGGCCCGAAATCGAACCCACAACCTTCGGAGCCCGACTGGAAAATAAATGTGGAACAAAGAAAGTAACAGGACTAGGAACAATAGAAGGAAAGAGCATCATAAAAACATACATACTCCAAGAATGGAGGAATCAGTGGCGAGACAGCGATAGAGGCAGACATCCATACCAGCTACTGGGTCAACTCAGTAACAAATCTCAAGTCAATAACAACATAAAAACATACATACTCCAAGAATGGAGGAATCAGTGGCGAGACAACGCTAGAGGCAGACATGCATACCAGATACTGGGTCAACTCAGTAACAAATCTCAAGTCAATAACAACATAAAAGCACCAGCAAACAGTCAACTGTGGAAACTCAGACTGGGCAACTGGAAAAGCACAAAAGAAATTCAATTATGCGTAGCATGCTTGGAAGATAACACCATCGAACATTATTTACTATCATGAAGCGAATACAATAACGAGCGAAGGGAGCTAAGAGAATACTTTACCAATACTAACACAACTATGACAATGACGGAATGCTTGCACGTAAACAGTACCTCAGAGATTCAGAGACTAATAAGACAATACATCTGCCGAACGGGACAATATATATAACCACAACCTAAGAAAGAAGTCAGAACCTGGAGGAGGAGAGGACAACATACATGTGTGTATCTGTTTAATGTCAGTTTGCAATTTGTCGTCACGGTTCTATGTTTCCAAATGCCTTTCTTTAAGGACATCCATCTGTTTCGAAACGGGTGGATGTCCGGAGTGGCCCTGAAGGGGGAAGCTGGCGGTGGCCGACGTGGTCGCGTGATGGTGGCTTGGCTCTTCTTGAGGGGGCACTGGACGTTATTGGGCAGATCGGGGCATCTTGATGTGGATGGCACAAGCACGGGCGGCAACCAGAGGGCACTGGACGTTATTGGGCAGATCGGGGCATCTTGATGTGGATGGCACAAGCACGGGCGGCAACCAGAGGGCACTGGACGTTGTTGGGCAGATCGGGGCATCTTGGTCTGGATAGCACAAGCACGGGCGGCAACGAGAGGGCACTAATAGAGGACCGGAGGAACGGCTGGAAACTGACTTTGCGGTATCGGCCTAGGTATATGTGGAGTCCTTATTAGGACTGGACAGCACGGGAATCAGTCCCGGGTAGGACCACACAAGTAACAACCAGGCCAAAGAGAGACCAACACAAGACGTAACCAACTGGAAAGGTGACCAACCCTAGTGGCGACAACAGGAAATATCCAACTATAGTCAGAACCAACAAATATAGAACACATACTAGAAAGCACAACCAGTCCATGGAACCACGAAAATACAAAAGAAGCAATCAGAAAATGCGAGGTCCACTAGAATAAGGAATCATCAACCGGTAGGATACGCAACAGGACAGACACGACCAATTGATTGATTGATTGATTGATTAAGCCCCGTATTCTACAGACAATCAATCCCCATGTTCTACAGACAATCCCTGTGTCCTACAACTTCCCCGGGTAGGTGGAACCTGTTAGCTTTGGACAGCAGTCCATCTAGGAGATTGAAAACTCCAAATATAAACCCCCAAGTTCAAGGTGGACCAGTGTGCAGAGGAACTGGATGGCCAGGGTAAACTGGTCGTGAACGTTGGACGTCTGGCAGGCGTGTGGGGCGGCACCAGGCGTATGGACTCCTGCGGGACATCCCTTGCCTCTTCCTTAGCAAGCAGGCAATGCTAGGGCGACCGTTTATTTCCTGCAATACCCAGACACGAGCAAGGAACAATCTATACCAGGATCAATACAAGCCAATAATACAAGACACAGAAAGCACAATACCCAACTCACCCCCGACACCAGAGCCAGAGCAATAACCAACCGGAGCCAGAAATCACTCGAAAGAGAGCACAAAGAGGAACAGTATCAAAACACACAAAAACACGGATCTCCACTCTAACTAACGCTGAGGAAGCAGGTTGAACGAGACCGATTTTGGTATTTTTGTTTCGGAATCAAACAAGCAAGCAAGCAAGTAGGGCAGGACAAAAGATTAAGAACAGCTTGCCTGGAACAATGAAGTTAAAGATAGAATATTCAAAAAGAAGGTTGCGTTAAAAAAATGGATCACAACTAAATCTGAACAAGACTATGTTACTTATAGAATAGCACGTCGAGTGGCCAAACGAATAGTTAGAGCATCTAAAGATGAATCCTGGAGAATATACGGTGAACAGATGGCGACCCTTAGCAAAGACAACCCAAGGTAATTTTATAAACGTATCAATACAATGAGAAACAGAGATGCATGCTACAATCCAACCACCATCATAAACAGCAAAAGAGGTATACCAATATTTAATCCACAACAAAGACTAACAAGGTGGGCAGAATAGTTTCAAGAACTACTTAACCCCACACATAATAACATAGAAAACCTCACTTTTGTGCCTAAAAGCCACGGACAACAAGAACCAAATTTCATACCTGCAGAAGTCAAAGCAGTTATACAGAAAAGTCCTAAAAACAAATCACCGGGTCCAGATGGAATAACCAAAGAAGCTATTCTGATCTGTGTGAAAACCGGAGTTAAATGGCTAACAAAACTTTTTAATATAATATTGGAAGAAATAAAAGTTCCAGATGATTGGCAGCAGGCAATAATAGTACCAATATAGAAAAAGAAAGGCAATATGCCTGGCCCTGGCAAGATCAAGCGCAGAATAATACACTTTGATCTTAGGGAATGGGCCGAGAAGCGATCATTTGTTATTATGTGTGGCCCTAGGAGGCCAGTAAAAAAATGATTTCCCCACAGGGGGGGGGGGGGGGGGTGTTTATTTCGAACATACAGTTAGGTCCTACATTGAAAGTATACCTGTAAAAATTAAAACATAAATGTAGAACTACAACGTTGATTATAAAATGTAAACATATAAAAATTCTCAAATTGTTATATAAGAATTCTAAAAGACTTTTTCCTTACTTTATAATATCTAACTTTGATCTTTATTCTTTCAAGTACAAGAGAATATATGAGAGATTTGTATTATTGGTAAAAATATTATAGCTGGTATATGATTTAATATTTACAGTTCTAGTAATATCCCTTGGAATATTAGAAGATGATTATGTCCCCTACTTACTACTTTTCAAGGTGATTTTAATTTAACTATCTGGTAATTGCAGATAGTGTCGCGCTGGTTTTAACGTGTTGGTATGGGAGCCGGTCATTCAGAAAGCAATGGCAAACTACTGAACGTAAAACTTGAGGATGGTTGAGAGGGATGAAGGGAATGTGAAATTGTAGGATTTTCCAGTAGGGCATCTGCAGGGTTTCTACCCGTTTCCTTTAATCTTTCCTTGTGTTTCCATGTCTCAGACCAATTTGATGAGCTACTCGGCCGTATGACAGAGTTCGGTTCTCTGTTATAGATCTGAGTGCTGCTATCGGCCTACACTCACCTAATTAAGGTCAGAGTTGAGTTGCTCTCACCAGGGGATTCTATATTCTACAGGTTCCACTTGATGGTGCTACGATATACTACCAAGAAGTTAGTATCAAAGTTGAAGAAACGATGGCTCACGGATGGAAGACAGAGGTTACTGAGAGGCTGGCACACTGGGCTCATGGCCTAGTTGGTGTGCAGAAACCTGACTTCTGCTGAGCAGGACTTGATGAACATATGTGTGATTTTTTTTTCTTGAGTTATATGCTACATCACCGTAGATTCAGAACACTATACGTAACACATTTACCAATATATAACTACCTGGAACAGTAATAGGTTGTTGTTTTGTTTATGGGAAAATTGTATAACCAGTGACTTATGAACATTTATATTTTCCCATGTGACATTTAAGTCATTGGAAAGATTCTCTGATCAATAAACATTATTGAACAGTGTAAATTCACAGTGTTTGCTAGAGTGAAGACCAATATCTAACAGTGTCTATCATTGATGACCAGCGTCCTGATTGTTCGAGAGTCATCGGAGAAAGTTGTCACGTGGCCGGAGAAACATCTTCTGGGTGAGGTTTTCTGTCCGGAATACTTGGTGCTGTTGTGTGCTCAGCACAGTGATGTAACTATCTTTGCTCCTGGTTCACTGGTCTGATTCTACATACACATTAGAATATTCGACACACATTCTACACATTACACACACACATTCAGTGACACAGAGACTAAATGTAATAGCAATGGTCAACATCTACTCAACAAATGCTCCGAACAAAGACTAATAATCGCAAATAATTGTTTCCAACATCGTCAGTAGCCACACCAAAACCTGGTATAAATGGAATGACATAGACCATGCATCTCATATTGACTTGATTCTACATAGGAAATCAGACAGAAGACTACTATTGGATTCAAGAGCACTCCCAAATACAGACGTTGATACTGATCACAACCCAGTTATAATTTTAAAAAATTTCAACATAAAGTAAAATAAGAAACAAAAAGGTAATAACACGTTTCATCAATTATAGGAGGCTTCAGGAACATACAGTTAAAGACGAATTCAATCAAGAAATAAAAAAAAAAAAACTACATAAGAAAATCCATGATGAATACTCAAGCGGAGATAAGGAATGGACAATTTTGAAGGCTGCCATGCTCGACACACTGGAAAATAATTATGGAACAAAGAAAGTATGGCAGAAAAAAAGATTAAGTACAGCTTGGTGGAACAATGAAGTTAAAGATAGCGTATTCAAAAAGAAGGTAGCATTAAAAAAAATGGATCACAACTCAATCTGAACAAGACTATGTTACTTACAGAATAGCACGACGAGAGGCCAAACGAACAATTAGAGCACCTAAAGATGAATCATGGAGAATATACGGTGAACAGATGGCGACCCTTAGCAAAGAATACCCAAGAGAAATTTATAAACGTATCAATACAACGGCCGGTATCCCTGGGAGAGGTGTTAGCGACATTCTCCGTAATCCCGTATACTCTCGCGAGTAACGTGACGACGGCGAGAATCGGTAGCGGTTCTTTCCTGGGTATGTAAGCCGGTCGCTCAGAAAGCAAGGGCAAACTACTGAGCATAATCTTGCCAAGAAATCAACAATCAGCTGAAAGATGCTGATGTTGACAGCGATGTCCTGTAAAGGATACGCAAACATTTATTATTATCAATACAACGATAAACTGAGATGCATGCTACAACCCAACCACCATCATAAACAGCAAAAGAGGTATACCAATATTTAATCCACAACAAAGACTAGCAAGGTGGGCAGAATACTTTCAAGAACTACTTAACCCCACACATAATAACATAGAAAACCTCACTTTTGTGCCTAAAAGCCATGGACAACAAGAACCAAATTTCATCCCTGCAGACGTCAAAGCAGTTATACAGAAAAGTCCTAAAAACAAATCACCGGGTCCAGATGGAATAACCACAGAAGCTATTCGGGCCTGTGAGGAAACTGGAGTTAAATGGCTAACAAAACTTTTAAATATAGTATTGGAAGAAAGAAAAGTACCAGATTATTGGCAGCAGGTAATAATAGTACTAATATAGAAAAAGAAAGGCAATATGAGAGAGTGGGAAACATACAGAGGCATGTCATTCCTGAGTGATATAGGAAAAATGTACGCAAAACTATTGGAACAATGAGCTAGACCCATAGTTGAACAACAGTTAAGCAAAGTACAATTCGGTTTATGGAAAGGTTAAAGTTGCACTGATGCACTATTTATACTTAGACAAATCTGTGGGGAAAAAAAAACTATCGAATATAGTGACCAGCAGAATATTGTGTTTGTAGATCAGGAAAAGGCTTTCGATAGAGTAGACCAGTGTTTCCCAACCTTTTTTGTGCTATGCCCCACCCAAGGCTTTCTGAAAATCTTATGCCCCTCCCCCAACATATACATTATTTTTAATATTCAAAAATTGAAATGTTCACTAAAGAAACTTGAATGATAGGTTTTAGGAAGAAATCACTGGGAAATTATTGAGCAAACACAGTAAGTAAATTTTCAAAGCATACAATGGAGAACTACAATATACAAAACACTGATCAGACCAGTTGTGCTGTATGGCTCTGAAACCTGGAGTACAACGAAAGGAGACGAAGCCTTGCTACAAACCTTTGAGAACAAAGTCTTAAGACGCATCTTTGGGCCCATTAGGGATACACAAAGTGGAGAGTGGAAAAGAAGAAGCAACAAAGACATTTATGATCTGTTTAAGTCCCTGCTAATCACTGGTATCATGAAGGCTAATAGACTACAATGGCTGGGGCATATAGAAAGAATGGAAGATAATAGGGAAACAAAACTCGCTTACACTCAGGAAATAAATGACCGTAGACCCCGAGGTAGACCAAGAAGACGGTGGAGAGATAATATATATACAGACCTACAAGCACTTGGAATCAACGACTGGCAAGAGAAGGTCCACCAGAGAGATGAATGAGACGACTTGTATCTGCAGCAAAGAACATCAATGGCTCGGAATGCTGAAGAAGAAGAAGATAACGGAGAACTGCAATTCAAGTACACAATAATTTTAATGAAAGATTTTTCTATATTGTTTTAATTATTAGTAATTATTTATTATTTAAATTTAGTGAGATCCTTGCGCTTGATGCTTGCTGCAAAGAGATTTTATGTCAGGTTCCAATTTAGTTAACTTCAGTCTCAAGTCTCCCCGTTTTGTTATATCCAGCCGATTTCTTCCATTTTCGAATTGCCCCCCTTAACAATCGAATTGCCACCCTGTGGGGCATGGGCCCCACGTTGGGAAACACTGGAGTAGACAGATACGAATTATGGACCATCCTTGAAGACTACGGGATACAAGGGCAATTGTTAGAAACCATCATATCCATGTACCACTCGACCCGAAGTGCAGTAATACCACACAAAGGTATATCAGATATGTTAGCAGTAAATACAGGAGTGAGACAGGGATGTGTGCTCTCTCCTCTGCTATTTAATATCTTCATGGACAGAATATCCAAAGAAGCAAGCCTTGACAGAACAGATTCAGAAAATTTAGAACTCTTTGCTCCAGATGAAACAACTGATCCACAGGAAATAAATGACCTTCTATTTGCAGACGATCAGTGCCTGTTTTACAGCGATGAGGGCAGACTACAAAATCATATTAATAATCTGAGTTCAATATGCAGCAGATACAATGTGAGTATAAACACAGCCAAAACCGAAGTAATGCAAGTTAGCAGATCGCCTGGTCCACTAAGTATACAGATAAATAGCACATCTCTGAAACAAGTTATATAAATTCAAATATCTTGGAAGTATGATCACAGAAGATGGCAGATTGGACAGAGAAATCGAAATCAGATGTCAAAAAGCTAGTGCTCTTACATATCAACTATCACCCTTACTGAAACCTCCAAATATACACATGTCCGCAAAGCGATAAATAATAAACAGCATATTCACACCAACCCTATGCTAGCAATCTCAAACTTAGACTTTATCCAAATCACACTTTCGCAAAATCAACACCTGCGAGATGAGATGCCTGAGGAAAGATGCCAACTTAACTATCCGAGACCGAGTAAGAAATGCTGTTATGAGACAGACAGTGGGATCAACACCTTGTGCCACATTTATTGAAAGACAGAAGATCAAATGCTCCGGCCATGTCGATAGAATGCAACACCATCAACTACCATCCTTGGCCTTACATCAAAGATCATCTGCGACGAGAGCAAGTGGACGTTCAAGAAGAAAATGGATTGACGACATCAAAGACATTGTACAATCACACGGAATGACACTATCCAGTGCCGCCCATCGGGTGCTGGGGCGCCATTTATTCCTCCCCACGACGCTTGACGGCAGAAGTGGATGATGATGATGATGATGATGATGATGATGATGATGATGATGATGATGATGATGATGATGATGATGATGATGATGATGGTATAGTTGTAGTTAATTTTTTTTTAAATTTTCTGTGGACATCAATAAATCACTCAATCAATCAATCAATCAATCAATCAATCAATCAATCAGATGCCGTCTCCACAATGAAGGTTTGCTGCAATGGATCTCCAACACTGTCTGTCTCTCGCCCTCACTGTACATTCTGTCAGGCTGGTGTTCGTCCATCTCTTGATGTTATCCTCCCACTTGTATCGTTGTCTACCACTTGCTCGCTTGCCCTCAGCTTTGCCCTACAGGATGTTTTTTTTATAAGAGTATCAAGTCTTTTAACGTGGCCGAAATATTTCACTTGCCTCCTCTTTATTTCTTTCATCAACTCTCTCTTCATTCCGTGTTTCTAGGATCTCTGTATTTGATTGTTTTTGTTTCCATGAAATACAACATATTCGTCTGTATATCCACATCTCCAGGGCTTCTATGCGACTTTCTAGTTGCTTGTTCAATGTCCAGGCTTCCGAGCCATACAGTAGCGTTGAATATACGTAGCATTTGACAATTCTCATTTTTAATGCGCTGTTAATCTCTCTAGATGTTAATACTGATTGCATGCAGTTGAAAGCATTTTTGGCTATTAATATTCTCTTTTTGATTTCTACCTAACTTCTGCCATCATCTGTTATTATTATTGGTTTGTTTTTAGTAGGGCTCACGGTTGCCAGAGGGACCAGAACGCCCCATTAGGTCCCCGCGTGTCGGGTGATCATGCCTGGCCCTGGCAAGATCAAGCGCAGAATACTACACTTTGATCTTAGCGAAAAGGCCGAGAAGCGATCATCTGTTATTATGTGTGGCCCTAGGAGGCCAGTAAAAAAATGATTTCCCCATAGAGGTGTTACATATATTCTGTTAAGGCGTCCTTCATTGAAAGTATACCTATACTTATTCAAACATAAATGTAGAAATACAGCGTTGATTATAAAATGTAAATATATAAAAATTCTCAAATTGTTGTATAAGAATTCTGAAAGATTTTTTCTTTTCTTTATAATATCTGACTTTAATCTTTATTGTTTCATGTACAATAGAATATAAGAGAGATTTGTAAGATTGGAAAAGATATTATAGCTGGCATATGATTTAATATTTAAAATTCTAGTAATATCCCTTGCAATATTATTAGATGATTATGTCCCCTACTTATTACTTTTCCAGGTGATTTTAATTAACTATCTGGTAATTGCAGATAGTGTCGCGCTGGTTTTAACGTGTTGGCGTTCAGACAGCAATGGCAAACTACTGAACGTAAAAGCTTGCCAAGACATCAACAACGACAGTAAAATGCTGATGTTTACTGCAACGTCCTGTAAGGGATATGCAACTTTAAAAAACAAATCTGCTAATTCCGCAGAATGCTTGAACATAATTATTAATAAGTGTAGTGATCAATGGCCGGTCTCTCTGGTCTAGAGGTTACACGACGTTCTCCGTAATCTCGTACAATCTTGTAAGTAACGTGACGTTGCGCGAGAATTGGTATCTGTTCTCTCCGCGTCGGTAACTTACGGGGTATGTGAGCCGGTCGCTCAGAAAGCAACGGCAAACTAATGAGCGTAATCTTGCCAAGAAATCAACAATCAGTGGAACGATGCTGATATTGACAGCGATGTCCTGTAAAGGATATGAGAAAAAAAAAATGATTAATCAATGCATTACTATCAATCATGTTATTTTGATATTTTAAATATGCCCTAAGCAACTAGGGAAACGCATGCGCAGTTGAATTGTATGATTTATTATTATAAGAGTTACGGAGTTCGTGCTTTGTGCAACGCTTTCCGCGCTGCGGAAAGAGACAGCCATATGGGATAAGAACCCGGTACAATGACGTCGACCGTGTCGACTTTTAAGCGACTTTTAAAAATGTATTACTATAAGAGAAATTCGCTTAAAAGTCGAAAGGTTGGACACCCTTGCACAGGGGGTGATCCCATATGGCTCAGTCTCTTTCCGCAGCGCAGAAAACATCGCACAAAAGCACGAACTCCGTAACTCCAGCGAAGACCCTCAGGAGCCTCAGAAAAAATACACTAATGAACCGAAGGATGCGAACCGGAATCGAAACCACAACCTTCGGAGCCCAAGGCAGACGGCTTGAGCACTTCGCCACGAAGACTCCCCTTTTTATACGTGTACAAAAAACAGACCCATGTTTGTTGATGACAACATCATTCTACAACATTTTAAATATCAAGCCCGAACTTCTGCCTCCACAGTTACCTGATCTGATGGTCTCCACCAACTATCCATACCGATTCATAATGAACAGGCCGTACCGCACACTGCTAGCACTTGTATCCATTCTGCACCAGGTTCCGTGTCCTTAAGAGAACAAACCCGTTGAATAATGTCCTCTTTTTAACCTGCTGTCATTATTTTTCTTAATTTCATTATGTAGTAGACCTTGTTGTTGTTGTTGTTGTTGTTGTTGTTGTTGTTGTTGTTGTTGTTGTTGTTGTTGTTGTTGTTGTTGTTGTTGTTGTTGTTGTTGTTGTGTAGCACTGGTTCTGAAGTATGCACGTATTCGGAACATTCCTTTTTTTGGCCCACGCACCCCATCCCCCTATGTTCAGAATGTCATTCCCCCGCGTTCGTATTTCCTCCCTAAAAATCCCCCCCCCCCCCGCCCGTGCATAGTATACGTAAAAATGGAAGCTACATTTAATAACACATACTAGAACAAGTCTTGACGTCTACATAAAACGTGATTTGCGTGTCTACTTACGTTATAAAACAAATTTTAGAGGAGCGAGAAGCACAGAACCGTAAAGTATGGAGGGAAAAACAATATCAAATAATCGGTTCTTGTATTAACGCGTAATCTTAATCGCCCCCTCCCCCCAAACCATAATTCCCCCCCCCCCCCCCGGCCGGGAAGAATTCCCCACCAGTTGAGAACCACTGCCTTAGGGTTTTGATGGGTGATCTTGTAACACCTACAGCTAAACCTCAGTGTCCGTTTCGTCTTTCCACGATATATTAACCATAGTCTCACAATTCCGCTACCGCCAACATTTCATTACTCATTGAGAGAAGAGAACAGGAGAGAAGAGAACAGAAGAAGAGAATTCACTTACATTTTCATTAAGCGAAATATTGTCTTCATGGTGATATGTCTGTTTTCTATAATAATATCCTCTGGTCTCACATATGCCTAACATGTCTTCTTCTTCTTCTTTCGTTCGCATGAAATATGTCAATAACTGCAATGTTGTCTCTTGTATGAATTTAACTGTCTTTTTTAGTTCACACAGCAATCCATAGAGTTTATCTTCCGCTGTCGTCTCTTTAGGCCAGAAGGTTTGCCTATATATGTTATATTTTGGGCAGTCTTGGAGTATGTGCTCTGCTGTTGCGACGCCAATCCACATGTGCACATGACTGTTTCACCAATCTTGAATTGTGTATACATGTGGTTGCGTAATCTATTGTGTCATGTTCTGAGACGCAGAATAATGACTTGTTCTGGTCAGTCCATAACGTGGTAGTCGTCTTGAGCAGATTTTGGTGGCCTTCTGACTGATTTGACCATTCGTTTCTTTTGGTGGTATGTAATGGGCATATCAGGCTGTTCTTTTTTTGCTCCTTCCTTACCCAGTCGATCAGTTCTGTCGTTTCCGGGGACTCCACAGTGGGATGGTATCCACTGTATGGTGACCTTTTGCTGACTGCTAAGTTCAGAAAGTAGTGTCCTTAGTGTCATGAAACCACGATAATCCCGATAGATGATGAAACAACAGAAACAGGCTATATTCGAACTTACAAATTGTTTGCAACTAGAGGCCACATTCCCGTGACATCAAAAGCGCCGCTGGTCTATCATAATTCCGCGGAGACACGGGAAAAAGAGTTTCCCCGTTGCCTTAAAGCAGACTCAAGATAAAAGGAGAAAACGCCGCCATGTTTTGGTTGCCACATGTTGTTGACAGGAGAATGACCTCACGAGGTCAATCCCAGAATATATAAAAACAAGCTTGTTGTCGGGAGTGCACAATACAGTTAACCTAGGCTCAAGTGTTGACTAGCTCAGTGCTTGTAGTGAAAAGAATCCCGCATGTTACTATCAGTGTATTGGAGAATAAAACATGTGTCCTTCATGGCAATTTGGAGATTCAATTCGGACTGTGACCTAGGAAATAATAGGGTATCTACACTTAGCATTTACATGTTAATAATGTAGAATAGTAAAATGATAGTGAAGTCTTGAACTTTAACGTAGTGGTTGCTTTATAGTCAAGTATATAAACATTGTCGGCGACAATAGACAGTCGCAGTGTTAAACTAACTAGTGTGAGATGTAAAATAGTTCTGCTAGTGTGAATAGTGTAGCGGGGTGATATTTGGAGAGATTAGGAATTGGTTGGGAGATGGGGAAAGTGTCCAGTGGTAGGATCTTTCAGTGGGGTGCCCACTGGGGTTCTGCACTCCGTTATTGATCTTTCCTTGTCTTAACCTGATTCATAATTAAAGGATGAGCCACTCTGATCCTTGACAGAGTTTAGTTCACTGATAACTCTCTGAGCAAGGCAGTCGGCCTACATTCAGCTAGTAGTGATTAGTATCAGGCGGCCTTCACCAGATGTAGTCTCTTTTTCTAACAGGTTCCCCTACGTCTATGAGGAAGCTCTACACTGAGTTTGATGGCGGTCAACTCGCCTTAAGAAGAACATCCAACTAACATTCATTTTATTTTATAAGAGGAATAAATATCAAGAATAAAGTAAAATCAGCACTGTTTATGCTAGGCCTAGGATCCAGAGGGTCCATACGAAACTGGCTCAGTGGAGTAAGACATTAAACGATTCATTCACAAGAGGGATTTACCCAGGGTGGGTGATACTCTTTTCTTCACCACATATCACTGAACAATAGAGTCTAGAGAAAGACATTTTGACATGAAGTTCTCGTGGAATAAGTTAGTCTAGAGAAGAATCTTGAACATGAAGTTCTCGTGGAATAATTTAGTGCAGTGAAGAAGTACTTTACAGTGTGTGTGGGACAATCTATGAACATGGATTAGAACAAATGTGAAACCGGTGACATTGAAACCTAGTTTCTCTGTACAGTGATCCGTACTTATTTGAGTTATAGGGACCTTAGTCATTATAGTGAGTGCCAGATCCAGGATTGGAGTTATACAATAACCATTCTTGGTGGATCATGCATCTAGTCGACCCAGTGGATCTCGGAGAAAGTCAACGTCTGGAAGAAAAGACGCATCACCGGGTGAGATGTACACGTACTAAGCTATCATGCTGTGGCGTACCCTTGCTGTGATGATAATCTGACTTGGCTCCTGATCTGCTGCTCTGAATCTACAGACACACTAGAATTCGACATACATTCTACACATTACACACACACACACACTTCTCACACATATACTCTTTGCTTAATAAATTATTTTGTATTTATTTGTAAAGCTAGAGTTGTGGAGTATGTTGTTTTGGGGAGGAATGAGAGGGGGCATGATCCAGGGGTGAGCAAGAGTGAGAAGAAGGTGTCCTTAGGCTGAGGGAGTGTTGTGGACGGAGTCTGGTGGATATCTCCAGAACAGTGATATTGAAACTGGGAAAAAATGTGGGTGTCGATTCCCCTCACTCCAGGGACGACACTATAGAAGTAATATCTCTCAAGACACTAAGGTAAGAAGGGATAACTCACGACACTTAGTACTGGCAATTTCAAAGACAGGAGCGCCTCGAGTACTGATTTTGCATCTGTCCATAGCACCACAGGTTGTGTACCTTGGCTGGTGTTTAGTAATTTCTCTGTTACTATCTTGTGAAGGAGGACTCTGGTGCTTTCACTGAAACCACAAGTAGCCTGACCATGGAAGTCATGGCAGTAAGTAAAGCAATAACATGGCCCGAGACACAGACATTCACTAGGGCTTGTTTCCTTAGCGACTCAATGAACATGATCAAGAGGGTAGAGGAGGGGTCGATCCGAAGAGAATGGTTGCTGCCTCTGGAGCGGTCTCGGCTGGCAAAGCTTAGTTTCATCTTCGTGCCAGGGCATGTGGGAGTACAAGGAAATGTGCGGGCTGACAAGCTCGCAGGTGAGGCTACTGTGGAGGGCGGACGCGCCAAGGACCAGGCTGACATTCTGAATGCTCTACGAGAAGTAAGACTGTTGCGAGAACCAAGTGATGACTGTGAATCTACAACAATGGCCAGACTGCGAGAGCAGCAAATTAAAAGAGGGGTGGCCAAACATGAACACTACGCAGGAAGCCAAAGAAGATTGATAAACCAACACAGAACTGGCGTCGTTAGCCGCTACACGTTGCGGGATTTGCTGAGGAGGGGATCCGAGCACTTATAGACTGAATGGTTCGATGTGCAATGAGGATGATCTGTCGACTAACTAACTAATCTGTTGCTATCTTGATTGCCTCAATGTCAGCATCATAGTTATGGCAGAATTTTCCTGTTGGAACTCTGGCCGTGTCCCTAGTATTATTTAGGTATTCTATGTACACTCCCGCTCTTCCATTTCCGACAGCATTTTGTGCTGACCCATCTGTGTAGACTCGGATCCAGAGATCCTGTGGGTATTCTTCATTAAAAAAAAGCTGAGAGTGGCTGTTCTGCGCTGTACACTGTTCTGTTCTTCTTTGTCAAATATTCCTCTAACTTTTGTCTTGATTTGTAGTGCTAGCCTATGTTCATCTTTCCATGGAGTTCGCTCTGGAATAGTTGTCAGGGGGATACCAACTGTGGGCAGATCGGTGGTTTCTCTGCAGAGTCGTTGTCCTGGTGGATAAAACTACTTCTAGAACCTCTGCATTTGATTGTCTTTGTTTCCATGAAATACAACATATTTGTCTGTATATCCACATCTCCAGGGCCTCTATGGGACTTTCTAGTTGCTTGTTCAATGTCCAGGCTTCCGCGCCATACAGCAGAGTTAAATATACGTAGCATTTGTCAATTCTCATTTTCGATGTGCTGTTAATCCCTCCAGATGTTAATACTGATTGCATGCTGTTAAAAGCATAATTGGTCATTCCAGTTCTCACTTTAATTTCTATCTAACTTCTGCCATCATCTGTTATTATGTGTTGCCCTAGGAGGCCAGTAAAAAAATGTTTTCCCCCACAGAGAGGGATAGCAAATAAAAAAAGAAACAATGTAATTTAAAGTATACCATTAGAATTTTGAAAATAAATAATACAGCAATAAAAAGTCGATTATGAAATGTAAATAGTTAAAGAGTCAGAAATTGTTATGTAAGAACTCTGAAATTTGTTTTCTGTGTTTTACAAGATCTCATTTTAATATTAATTATTTCAATAAAAAAATAATAGTTAAAAGATTCCAAAGAGAGATAATAAAATTATTTCTGGCATATGATTCTATATCTAAAATTTTAGTTATCTCCCGTAGATTAACATTAGATGATTATGTCCCGTACTCATTGCTTATTTAAGTATCCATTTAGCTATCTGGTAATTGCAGTGTCGCGCTGGATTTAACGTGTTGGTATGGGTGCCGGTCGTTCAAAAAGCAATGGCAAACGACTGAACTTAAAAACTTGCCAAGGCATGAACAACGGCAGTAAAATGCTGGTGTTTACTACAACGTCCTGTAAGAGATATAAAACTTTAACAAAACATAAATCTGCTAATTCCGCAGAATGCTTGAACAGAATTATTAATAAGTATAGTGATCAATCAAGGCATTACTATCAATCATGTTATTATGATATTTTAAATATGCTCTAAGCAACCAGGGAAATGCATGCGTAGTTGAATTGTATGATTTATTATTATAGGAGAAAGTCGCTTAAAAGTCGACAGGTTCGACATCCGTGTAAACAATATAAAATAACACAAAGTAATGCAGCTTTACATAACAGAATTACGACACATACAAGACGTTACGGCAACTAGCCTTCATCAGTAAACAGAAGGCCAGGGGATTGCACCGGGGATTATTCAATATGGCTAAGTCTCTTTACGCAGCGCAGAAAGCGTCACACAAAGCACGAACTCAGTAGCTGCAGAGACGACCCTCAGGAGTCTCTGAAACAATCCACTCATGAACCGAAGGATGCGGCCCGGAATCGAACCCACAACCTTTGGATCCCAAGGCAGACAGCTTGACCACTTCGCCACGGAGATGATTTCACTTATTATAGGAGATATTTATGTTAAAGAAATTGGAGGGATGGTCAAAAAGTAATGCACCATTTGGCAGAGTGAGAGAGAGAGAGAGAGAGAGAGAGAGAGAGAGAGAGAGAGAGAGAGAGAGAGAGAGAGAGAGAGAGAGAGAGAGAGGGGGGAATAGAAGAAGAGGAAGACGAAGAAGAAGAAGAAGAAGAAGAAGAAGAAGAAGAAGAAGAAGAAGAAGAAGAAGAAGAAGAAGAAGAAGAAGAAGAAGAAGAAGAAGAAGAAGAAGAAGAAGAAAAAGAAGAAAAAGAAGAAGAAGAATGTACTTTCATCATCATCATCATCATCATCATCATCATCATCATCATCATCATCATCATCATCATCATTATCATCATCATCATCATCATCATCATTTGTTTCGCCAGTCTAAAAACTGGTATTGATCATTTATTCCGCTATCCCCACTTGTAAGCAGTTCTCTTTATTTAGTCCACAGATCATCGTCATTGCACATTGAACCATTCAGTTCGCAAAGTGGTCGGATTACCTCCTTAGTGTCTCACTCGGCGTGTAGCGGCTAACGACAGCTATTCTGTGTTGGTGTATTCTTCTTCTCTGGCTGCCTCCGTACCGCTACAGTTTGGCTTCACCCCTTTTGACTTGATATTCTTGCAATTTTATTTAAGTTAGTTAGTTAGTCGAGGTTCCAACTTCTCGGCAACTGGTCGTCCCCATTTTGCTCCGTTCCTGTGCCATTGAATATCACACAAAATGCTCCCCACTGTCCCATGTGAAAAGTGGAACAGACAGGAGTCTCGGCAATCCAACAGCCCGCACAGGTACACTGTGCATAATGCCGCCGCCAGAATGCCAACATAAAAGTCCTTCACGAAAGCCAGTTCATCGTCGATGGAATCGGCAGTCACCAGAAAGACCTCATTGACCCGCCCCCCTCCCCCACATGGCTCTGTCTCTATCCGCAGGGCGACCCGCCGAAAGCGTCGCATTAAGACGAACTCCGTAGCTCCAGCGCCGACTCCCAGGAGTCTCCTTGCTTTATGGGAGGGCGCATTGTCCTGAATCAAAGGCAGAATTTGCGTACGCGCTGTCATGGCTCGAATGACAGCCAGATAGAGTTAAAAGAGTAAGCAAGTGCACCAGAACAGGGAATTAGACGAAGCAAGGAAATAAGCACAAGAAAGCACTTGGACGGAACAAAGCAGACGTCACAAGTGCGTAGATATTGACAACCAAACGGTTGTCGTCAGTTAGTGAGTGTTTAGCCGGTCAAGACACAAGACATGTTTTAGGATCCTGCATTCGTGGACGCAAGACACCAGTTCAGGATGGTTGCCAGCTTACGGTTTGAGAGATCTGAGTGATGCTTCTTAACAGGTAATGCCAAACGATTCATTAGTAAAGCACGCGAGGAGGTTGGGGTCATGTTGATTATACCTAGACACATCGACACTACCCACACAGGCGAGTTCACACTCCGCTGCCCAATAGTCCACCCAATTGTGTAAGGTTGATTTGTAAGACTCAGGCGTGAATGAGAGTAGCATGTGACGGACTGAAGCCTTGATCATCCTCTGCATTCTGTAAGGTTTCATGATGCTTGCCGACAATAAAGAAGTTGTCGTTCTCCTCATATGGTGTGTTGGACTTGTTGATGGACTGACGTGAGTTGTGCTGTCATGTTTGAGTAGATAGTCAGCAGCCAAACCCAAGACACAACAGCCCCTAACATCCAGAATGGTGACATGGGTGCCTGTCCGGTTGAAAGGTTGAACCAAGAGGATCGTTTGGGAAGTATATGAGTTATCATTGAAAGAGGGATTGAAGGTCATTCTAACCGTTGCAGGAATACAATACAAGAATACATCACAATGGTACATACAACACTACATTGTTGTCCAAGAGGATCACGCCGGTTTGACAAGGCTACAAACCAGGTGGCGTATCCCCGTTGTTAATTTGCTGTATAAAGAGAACTGTTTTATTCATCATGTGTGTCCAGTTGAATACCAGTGGCTCTGTTACTGCCATAACGGATCATAAAGTTTGGGCAGCGAGAGGGTTGTATTAGAGATGACTGGGGAATTGTGAAAGTATCATCGTATTGTGTCGGCTTTGCACGGAGTTCGTGGCTCTCAATGGTGTATTGTTGTCCAGGGAGCTTGATTTGAACTCATATGTCTAGGAGATTTTCATAACGGATTAAATCAGAAGTGGTTCTATTAAGGGAATCACATTGTTGCAGTTTGGGTTGACGAGCCCCAGATCGATTTTCTGAAAATCCGCGGATCCATTCCTTGAGGAATCCTAGATCGATTGTTTGAGGTTCTCAGGTCCATTGTCTTGTGAAACAGCTGCACCCCGCGTTGGTGACATTTTACATTATAACCATTGAACACTATTATGGAGCGCTGTTCAGGTTGTTAATACTGAGCGGAAGTTTTTGAGGTTATCAACGCTAAGTTGATTATCCTGGTGTGTGTTGACACAGCATTACAAGATATTGCTCAATCAAATGGCTACATTTGGTAACAAATAACACCTATATCAGTCACGCTCCTTCAAAGGCTGATCACGGGCAACCTGCCTAAGGTGTTATTCTTGTAACTTCAGGTATTTCATAATTTTTGTGGGAACCTGCGACAGCTCAACGTTTTCAACAGGAACGGAAACCTCAGTTTGGCAGACTCATCTATAGACCAATATATAGAGACTGTTTGCCACGATTATTATTGCTGTGGGATGTTTTTGACGAAACAGCTAAGACAGGGAGCTGAAGTAGCAAATATCGGAAGGATCAAGATTGTGAGGAATCTGTGACTGTTGTTAATCGGTCGCAAACATAAATGGGTTCGGCTGAGGAGTTTTAGTTTTCAACGCCTCGTTGGAACTGAATCAACACAGAGGAATATTGGTCAACGACAGATCGATAAGAAAGATTGTTGGACAACGACAGATCGATACAGAGGAATATTGGTCAACGACAGATCGATACAGAGGAATATTGGTCAACGACAGATCGATAAGAAGGATTGTTGGACAACGACAGATCGATACAGAGGAATATTGGACAACGACAGTTATATGCGAATTTTTATTGGTCAACGCTGGAATCCTCAAGATGTCAGAAGTATGAAGGCGGAGAATCGTTTCTGACATTTGTCGAGTTTGAGGAGGATTTTGCTGGTCTACAAGTCATGTTAGATACGAGCGGGATTGTCTGACATTGCAGTCTAATACGTTGAGTGGAGGAATCACTGTGTTTTATGAGCTAAGTAAACGTTTGTGGTCTTTCATTTAGTTAAGTGGCAGTCATTAATATTGTGATATTACACATATTTGATTCTTTTCTAATTCACTCATGTCTTCCATTACGTCATAAGCGCGGTACATAATTTGGTGCGATATTGCGCTAGACTTTCTTAATTTTGTGTGCGAATTATTTTAGATGTTATCAGAAGAATGTTTTCTATTTTTAGTTTGACGTAGTTAAAGAACGTTGACTCTGCTTATATTTTCTTTGCTGAACTACTTTTCTTAATTATTATAACAATATTATCTTTTTATTTATTGCTCTGGAAATATTACAACTAGTCTTTGCTATTTTTTTTAATTGTGGTTTCATTATTTAATTTATTATGTATAGGCTTTATTATATTTAAGCTAATATCTTTCTGCTTTGTTATATTCTTTGGTGGTTGGTATTTCCAGGGTCTATATAAGTCATAATAGTTTGGTGTGCGGAATTCTATTTATCTATTTATTGATTTAAACATTGTTAACTCTGTTTAGTTTGTCTTGATGAATTGCATATCTTGTTGTCTATAAATAGTTCTGCAAACTTTGTGTTATTTATTTTCTAGTAGAGAATCTCTGGCGTGTGAGCAAACTAATTTTTGCTGCGTTCTTTGACTTTGTCGGCGTTAACTTTCAGTTTGTGAGTTACAGGACTTTCGTGCGAAATTTCTGTCAACATTTCTGATCTACAATTATTATAGAATAATACTGTTTCATTGTTGTGTTTAATAGTTATAAGCCTGTATACTTTTGGTACTGAACTTCTTTCTACAGTTCCTACTTGCAATTATTATTGAATAGTAGTGAAACATAGCAACATGTCGATGCTACAAAACTTTCTACAAATATATGAAACTAACACAGTGTTCATAATCGAGAATGACGAAGACATAGAAGACACTCTCATTACTGAACAGGCATTTGTCAATGGAGTATCAACGACGTGTATTAGGGACACTAGTTCAGTTATTGCAGGAGTTGATCACAAACTGATCAATGAAAGGGATTACACAGGGAATAGTATTGGTTGTAGAACATTCGGGGGTACTGTAGAAATATACAAGACCGCGTGGGTTATGATTGAATGCCCGTATTATGAAGGTAGAATATGTGCAGCGGTATTACCAAACACGGGTGTTGGGTTAATAATTGGTAATATCCCGAATGCCAGGGATTTCGTTCAGAAAGTGGCCATTGAAGACAAACTTGACAAGACACTCACAAGAACCCAAGTTCAAATGACGCATAAAGAAGAAGAAAATACACAAGTTAAGCAGGTTATATCAACTGCTGATGAACATGATGTAACACAAAAGACTAATAGCACAACAGAAAAGAAGGGTATAAAACATGTCAAACGGGATTATATGTCTTTAGATGATATCTTTCTCAAACATCCCAAAAGGAAACCAAAAGTTACATACACTAGTTGTTGCACGAAAAAGGTACATGCTCAACACGCAAGGCCCATTAAACAATCAAAATGGGATCTAATTGCCATGGTCATTGCTCAAATCATAACCGTGGTTAAACCGATTATATCACAGGTTATAGGCGTCGTCATAAACATGTACACACGAACAGGAGGATATCTTATTTGTACCAGTACAGACATGTACGTGCAAGTCAAAACAAACAGTTTAAACTGTAGTATACAAACAAAAAGATATTTTATGAATTTGATAGGTAAAGGCAAAGAGCATTACAGAAGGTTGACTACACTTGCCTACCTTGACCTGTGGTACAGACTTACTAAACTTACGCCTTTACAGCATATGCAGTACACATGGTACACAAGAGTGAAAACTATACCATCATTCCAAGCAACACAGTTACAATATACATGTATTGGCGTACGTGCAGAAGAGAGATTCTATAGGTTTGAAACAAAGAAAGAAAGAAAGAAAGAAAATGTATAAAACGAAGAATATAAAGGAAAATAAATTGGGATTAATGTGAATGTTAGGTAATGAGAGAAACACATAATACATTACAGACACAGTAGGGTAGTACAAAGGAAGTGGTTCTGACTTTCGAACACAGTTAAAATCACAAGTACTAAATATCCTTTTACATTTCTTGTCTACAATTATTGGTTAATATGGGATAGACGTAGAAAATATCTTCTTTTCAGCACTTCATTAAGATAGGTATAGATGCAGGTTGGACTACATCAGAAAGAATGGCCTGAGCCAAAATAATTTTGATACATAAACATGTATACTGTTCAGAAGGTTTTACACTAGAATTGGTCGGGATTTGTCCAGTAGAAAATTAACAGCGGGTGTAAACATCTGGCGAAGTGAAATTCGAAAAATGACATATGGATTACAACGTGTGGCGACGAAGTCGCTGAACATAATATGTTCTTATCGTGTTTGGCGGCCCTCTGGCATATGACATGGGTAGTTGTTAGGTGATGGAGGTCTTCCTATGCGAATTATTGAATATATGATAGAAAAGACAACTGGTTACTGTTGTGGGTATGGGTTATTGACACATAACAGGATTTAGTTGTAGAAATGTGTGGTTAGTAATAGTAGTTTAAAACTGATAACAGCATGGAGATCATGCAGCAGTGGAACTCTATTGTTGGCGTGTGTATGGGTTAATGACACACGACTACAGTATTGATACAGTGAAGCATGGTGTCAATGAATTTTGTTTATATTTTCTGCTGAATAAATTTTGCTAACCTGGCGTAAAACATGTAACGATGTTGTGGTTGTATTGTCATCATAAATATTTTTATAAGATGTGATGTCGTCTACTGTGTTCATTGTATTGTTCATATTCATGATCATAATTGTTGGGTGTGGATGTGTATTAATGAGTGTCTTTATCCAGAACCTATGCCCAAATAGACCTGTAATGGCGGGCATGGCGAAGTCTACATAGTTTCCTAAATCATATCTGTTAATACTAAATATATAATATCAGAAGACTCAATACACATCACCACATTCGTAACACCTTTGGGATTATATGAATACCTTTATCTACCTTATGGTCTTCAGAATTCTATTTCATCATTTGTGTTCATACTACTGAGACAATATAAAATGACACAAAATTTTATTCATATTTTACTACTGAGACAGTACATCATGCGTACATTCTTAGACATATCTGTTGTCGCATTCCAATGTTGAGGTTAACTATAAAACATAGCAAAAACGAAAGTCAATTCTCAGGACATAGAAGTTCCAAAGGTTTTCTCTATACGGATACTAACATTGTTACTAATATTCTCAAGATCAGTACACCGAAAACTTAAAAAAGAGGTCAGAACAACTCTTGGTCTTAATAACTAGTATCAGAGGTTTATAAAGAAGTTTGCTGAAATGACTGATAAACTGTCTGAGTTACGTAAAAAGGAGTATCCAAATAAAAGTAAATGGTCGGAGGAACATGAAAAAAATTCTTCAAGAAATAAAATATTGTTTTAGTTCTACGATAATTCTTAGAAATTATGACATGTCTAAAATTTAGTCGTTCATACTGATATTGGTTCGCATACTATCCCATATTTCAGGAAGTAAAAATAATTTAGCAGATTTTTTAAGTCGATTATAAACATTCTATGTGAATAAAATATGCTTTTGTTGTTAATTTTAATTTTTGGTATTGGAGTAAATAGGCTAAATGAGAAGACTATAATGTCTAAAATAATGTTACTTTATTATGACTGTAACTTACTTTTGAAACACCACATGTATGGAAACAACTGTTTAAATATAAATAAGTCACTTGTTGTTATTAATGTTGCAGATAGCAAGATAAACAAGTACGCCAGTGGGTGATCACATAGTCATATATACGAGGAAATGGACAAGGACAACTGCAAAGGCTGTATTCAATTTAATGTTCAATGGATACAGGATAGTGGACGAGTTTGCAATGCGACATT
The DNA here is from genome assembly GCA_963921405.1 of Cepaea hortensis. Taxonomy (NCBI): domain Eukaryota; kingdom Metazoa; phylum Mollusca; class Gastropoda; order Stylommatophora; family Helicidae; genus Cepaea; species Cepaea hortensis. The sequence goes on along the minus strand of OY992884.1, from coordinate 114,106,214 downwards.
TGGACGTGTTCTTTAATTATTTTGTGTTATAGTCTGAAAAGAAAAACAATATGTAAATTCTTTCAGTATTAGGTAGAAAAGCAAATGATGATTGATAGTTAAATCACTAATAGTATTAATTTACTAGTGAAGTGATATTAATTTTAATTTTATTGTTATAACTTTATCAATTATTATAATTGTTGATATTTATTATAAGTATTAAGATATTATAAGTCAGGTCTTAGTCAGATATGACTGAGCTACCGTATAACAGTAGACGGTACTACCTGGTTTCTGTTAGCGCCGAACGTTGGGCGGCGCTTACCAAACCCGACACCCCACATTGTGCCAACGGCTTCGGGCGGAAGAGCGCAATTGGGAGGGTACAAGCCTTACCCTGGTGCGAGGAAATGCAAGCTAAAGACAAAATTGTCATGGCAGGGCAGACCAGGCCCTAAGCCTTGGTTGGCAACTGGTCTAGGATCGAAGCTCCGACAGGCGGACAGTTAGAGCATTGCTTTGCTGATCCGGCAGCTTCTGCAGCTTGTCTTGTTCCAGATGTAGGGGTGTTACCTTTCCTCTGGAGTGAACTAGGCAGGCCGAGAGAGGGATCATGCTGCATGGGCAACACATGATCTCTATATTTTAGCCCAGGCTTTGTGCTATGGAGAGGCAATAACTCCATCCCTGGTCTTAACTGGTCTCGGAATCAAAGCGAGAGGCAACTGTTACGGGTTATAAGTCCTTGTCAGTTGGCGTAGACATGGGGCGCCACGCGTTGCCTCTGACGGTGGGAGACACCTATAGGTGTCACTGATCAGCTACCGCCCGCCTCAAGCTGGGCAGCCCCCAGCCAATTGGGTGCTGATCCGCCACAGCCTGCCTGCTTCAATGGGTGCTTGGGGCTAGGACAAAATCTGAATCGCAGGCTGTAAAACCAATGCACCAGGTACAAACAAAAATATAAATAGAAACCTCAAGCTACGGCTTGCAACCTGGAACGTGAGAACCATGTGTCCAGGATTTTCCACTGACTTGACCAATATTGACGATGTGAGAAAAACGGCTGTGATTGATGCCGAACTCAATCGTCTTAACATTGATATTGCTGGCCTGCAGGAGACTCGCCTCGCTGAGGAAGGGTCACTCAGGGAAAACAACTACACCTTTTTCTGGAAGGGTAAAGGGCAGGCAGAAAAAAGGCAACACGGTGTGGGCTTTGCAGTGAAGAATTCGCTACTGGGAATGATTGAAATTCCAGCAGGAGGAAATGAAAGACTATTATCCCTGCGCTTGGCAACCTCTTGTGGGTTTGCCACCATTATTACTGCATATGCACCGACACTCGATTCCTCTGATGATGTGAAGGATTTGTTCTATGAGGAGTTAGACTCTGTGATCAAGGCAGTTCCAAAATCCGACTACATTTATATGCTCGGTGATTTCAATGCTCGTGTGGGCAAGGACTCGAGTTCATGGCCAGTGTGCCTTGGAAAATACAACATCGGTCGCATGAATGAAAATGGGCAAAGGCTGCTGGAGCATTGCACCAGTAATGACCTATGTATTACAAACTCGTTTTTTAAAACAAAAGAGATGCATAAGGTCACATGGAAACATCCAAGATCCGGCCATTGGCACCAGCTGGACTTCATCATCACACGGAGACAACATCTGAACCATATATCATTGACTCGTAGTTACCACAGTGCTGACTGTGATACGGATCATTCTTTGGTTGTTGCAAGGGTTAGACTGAGACCAAAGAGAATCTACACAGCTAAACACAAATCTAGCCCCAGGATTAATATTATTAACACTCATGATCCTGAAAAGTGCTTTCAGTTTCAACAGCAACTTGAAGACGCTTTCACTGATACACCAGAAAATTGTACAGTAAATGATAAATGGAATAAACTTAAGGAAACTCTTTGTAAAACTGCCGTAAAGGTTTACGGCACTGTGGATCATAAGAGGCAGGACTGGTTTGCGGCCAACAGCGAGACTCTGCAGCCCTTGATTGATAATAAGAAGAAAGCTCTCTTAAGAAACAAGGAAAGACCAACACGTAACACTCTGAATGAGCTAAGGCAAGCTAGGAAGGATGTGCAAAAGGCTGCCAGGCAGTGTGCAAATGATTATTGGATCAAGTTATGTGAGTCCATTCAAATCGCAAGTGATAAGGGAGACATAAGAAGCATGTATGAAGGAATAAAGAAAGCCTGTGGTCCAGTGATCAAAAGAAGTGCACCATTGAAAACCTTGACTGGAGAAGTCATCACTGATAAGAAACAGCAGATGGACAGATGGGTAGAGCACTATTTGGAGCTTTACTCAAGTGAGACCAAACTAGCGGATAATGCCCTCAACGCCATAGAGGCTCTACCAACTCTTGACCACCTGGACACACTTCCCACCATAACAGAAGTTAAGTGTGCTATAAATGAACTTGCATCTGGCAAGGCTCCAGGTAAGGATGGGATTCCAATAGAGGTTATCAGGAGTGGGCAAGACACACTCACTATACAGATCCACCAGCTAATAGAGCTATGCTGGCGTGAAGGACAAGTCCCACAGGATTTCAAAGATTCAAGCATCATAACACTGTACAAGAACAAGGGCGATCGGAGCGACTGCAACAACTATAGGGGTATCTCACTTCTGTGTATTGTTGGAAAAGTATTTGCCAGAATTGTTCTGCGCAGACTTCAAGTCCTAGGAGATCAAGTCTACCCCGAATCACAGTGTGGCTTTCGACAGAACCGGTCTACCACTGATATGATATTCTCATTGCGACAAATGCAAGAAAAATGCCGTGAACAGAATCAACCACTGTTTATTGCCTTCATCGACCTCACAAAGGCATTTGATTTGGTCAGTCGTGAGGGTCTGTTCAAGGCACTAAAGAAGATTGGCTGCCCACCAACTCTTCTGTCCATTGTGGAATCGTTCCACACAGGCATGAAGGGTATAATCAAGTTTGATGGTGCAACTTCTGAAGAATTTGAAATCAAGAGTGGAGTTAAGCAAGGTTGTGTACTAGCTCCCACCCTCTTTGGAATATACTTTTCACTTCTACTGAAATATGCATTTCGTGATCAAGATGGTGGTATATACATTCACTCACGCTCAGATGGCGGCCTCTACAATGCTCAGAGATTGAAGGCTAAGACCAAAATTAGGAGGGTACTGATCAGAGAGTTGCTTTTTGCAGATGATGCTGCAGTTACGACCCACTCTGAGGAAGAATTGCAATGTCTACTATCTGCATTCTCCAATGCTTGTTCTGAATTTGGTTTAACAATTAGCAAAAAGAAGACACAGATTATGTCACAAGGTGCACATGGGGTACCATCAATCTTTATTGACGACGCCGAACTAGAGATAGTAGACCATTTTACATATCTAGGATCGGTGGTAAATAGCAAATTATCCCTAGATCAGGAAATCAACATCCGGATTGGTAAGGCAGCAACAACAATGAACAGGTTAAGAAAAAGAGTCTGGGAGAACAGGAAGCTTACTGCCAAAACAAAAGTCCTTGTCTATCAAGCCTGTGTCCTTAGTACTCTTCTCTATGGCAGTGAAACCTGGACAACTTACTCACACCAAGAGAACAATTTAAACAGCTTTCATATGCGGTGTCTGCGAAGAATTCTTGGTATTAAGTGGCAAGACAAAATCACAAATACTGAAGTATTGGAAAGATCAGGTTGTGTGACAGTTTATTCCATGCTCAGTCTTCGTAGACTTAGATGGATAGGACATCTTAGGCGGATGGATGATGGTAGAATACCAAAGGATATCTTTTTTGGTGAATTACAGATGGGTAAGAGATCTCAGGGTCGGCCTCTACTACGATACAAAGATGTGTGTAAGCGGGACATGATTGATACAGGCATTGATAATGCACATTGGGAGCAAGTCGCCGCTGAACGTGTTGCATGGAGGGCAAATATCAGAAATGGAATAAAGTCAAAGGAGAAAATTATTGCAGAAAAGTCACACACCAAGCGTTTGAGACGTAAGATGGTGCATGATGGTGGAAATGACCACGTGTTCACATGCACCCACTGTGAACGGACATTTACAGCGCAAATTGGCCTTATCAGTCACACTCGCTACCGCCATAGTTAAAAGTTATTATGCCTTTTTAAAGCACAAACTATCGTCTGTCAAGACGGCAAGGTGCCAATGGAATGGAATGATATTTATTATTTCGCAGTTAAGAATAAGTACATACTTATTTGTTGTGTGCTGTGTTTATATCATCATCAATAAAAAGAATTTAGATGTGTTATTCCATGACGGATGAATGTAGAGATGGATGAATGAAAAAGAGTTTATACAAATACACATACTTAAAATCAGACATAGTTAGAAAGTCAGCACTACAATTATGAGGACTAAGAACATATATGAGATATAGTTGTAAGATTAAATTCCCAATATCGACATTGCATGATGGAAAGAGATGTTAACTCAAAGTGAAGTTGACATGATACATCTCTGAAATTGATGGGGATCAGCTATTGATTTCTTTTGACTCAGAAGGTCGCTGGGTTCACAACATAGAATTGCATTTGGTTTCACCGAAGATACTCAAGGGTTACAGAGGTCTGAGGTAATTTTTGTCAAGGGGTCAGCATGAAACGCGAAAATGGCACTTTAATTATAGTGACCGGCGGTGTTTGAACCTTGCTTCTTTTGTTGCAAGTAGTCAATCATGATAACGCGAGAACATCTCGATGATCATTTCTTTGGAATGTATGAGGTGGCGGTGATTGGGACTTGTGGGTTTTAATTCAATGTCTGAAGTCCACACGATCTATATTGTCTTAAGATGACATACTGAGTTCCAGAGATGACAGATTTGTAGTCGATCATGACTTACAGTAATTTACGTCATATCCATCATTGGCATACATGTCGAAGTAAAGTAAGAATAGGAAAATGTAGGACATTTTTTTATGGAGGGGGAATAATAGCTGTCATGGCTCGAATGACAGCCAGATAGAGTTAAAAGAGTAAGCAAGTGCACCAGAACAGGGAATTAGACGAAGCAAGGAAATAAGCACAAGAAAGCACTTGGACGGAACAAAGCAGACGTCACAAGTGCGTAGATATTGACAACCAAACGGTTGTCGTCAGTTAGTGAGTGTTTAGCCGGCCAAGACACAAGACATGTTTTAGGCTCCTGCCTTCGTGGACGCAAGACACCAGTTCAGGGTGGTTGCCAGCTTACGGTTTGAGAGATCTGAGTGATGCTTCTTAACAGGTAATGCCAAACGATTCATTATTAGAGCACGCGAAGAGGTTGGGGTCATGTTGCTTACACCTAGACACATCGACACTACCCACACAGGCGAGTTCACACTCCGCTGCCCAATAGTCCACCCAATTGTGTAAGGTTGATTTGTAAGACTCAGGCGTGAATGAGAGTAGCATGTGACGGACTGAAGCCTTGATCATCCTCTGCATTCTGTAACGTTTCACGATGCTTACCGACAATAAAGAAGTTGTCGTTCTCCTCATATGGTGTGATGGACTTGTTGATGGACTGACGTGAGTTGTGCTGTCATGTTTGAGTAGATAGTCAGCAGCCAAACCCAAGACACAACAGCCCCTAACATCCAGAATCGTGACAGACGTCTTGACTTATTCTAGTATGTTATTAAATGTAGCTTACATTTTTACGTATACTATGCAGGGGCGGGGGGGGGGGGGAAGGGGGAATTTATAGGGAGGAAATACGAACGCGGGGGAATGACATTCTTAACATAGGGGAATGGGGTGCATGGGGCAAAAAAAAAAGGAATGTTCCGAATTCCTGCACATACTTCAGAACCAGTGCTAAACAACAACAACAACAACAACAACAACAACAACAACAACAACAACAAGGTTTACTACATAATGAAATTAAGAAAAATAATGACAACAGGTTAAAAAGAGGACATTATTCAACGGGTGTGTTCTCTTAAGGACACGGAACCTGGTGCAGAATGGATACAAGTGCCAACAACGTGTTCTTTATGAATCGGTATGGACAGTTGGTGGTGCCATATAGCACTTCAGAATGAGAGACAGAATTTATAAGTGGGAAAGAATCTGAAGAGTTACTCTCAAAGCATCAGTTAGCAAAAGTCGCCAAGTGACGTGACAATGTGAAAAACGTCACAGCGTGATACAATAGCAACCAGCCAGTTAGGTCTCGGGCTGACAACCAGGAAAGCGGCATACAATTCTCAGAGGCGAATTATTAACGTAAATCATTTAGAACTTGGAAATGCTGAAAGGGAACCATCACTTATGACAGAAAGATGATCAAGGCATACTCCAAAGTCAGGACAGGCGAATGGCCAGGAGTATTTAAATCAAAATTCACATGGATGGCTCAAGGTTAGCCAGTGTCAACAGACAGGAGTTTGTAAGTAGGTGATATTATGATAGCCGGCAAGGATGTTATAATACCGCTAGGCGCTTGAACATTATCTGGGTAGTCGATTGAGTCAATATAAAAATGTTCAGCATTTGTGCGTTTACATATTCACCCATAGCAGCCCCTCCCATCGACATGGGAACGGCGATGTTGATTGTCTTTTGACGTCACAAGCTGTTCTATATAAATAAATATTGCATTGCCAGAAATGTGGGCCTGCCTCCTGTCATTTCACATTTATTGAAGTTGTTTCAGTATTCTGCCGGATTATTTGGGTTGGACGGCGAGTCGAGTTGTGATATATTATATTCGAATTTACATTGCTGGCAAGTGGAGACCATCAGATCAGGTAACTGTGGAGGCAGAAGTTCCGGCTTGATATTTAAAATGTCGTAGAATGATGTAGTCAATGGGTCTGTTTTTCGACACGTATAATAGGGAGAGTCTCCGTGTCGAAGTGCTCAAGCCGTCTGCCTTGGGTTCCGAAGGTTGTGGTTTTGATTCCGGTTCGCATCCTTCGGTTCACGAGTTTATTTTTTCGGAGGCTCCTGAGGGTCTTCGCTGGAGTTACGGAGTTCGTGCTTTGTGCGACGTTTTCCGCGCTGCGGAAAGAGACTGAGCACTATGGGATAATCCCCTATGCAAGGGTGTCGAACCTGTCGACTTTTAAGCGAATTTCTCCTATAGTAATACATTGTAAAAAGTCGCTTAAAAGTCGACACAGTCGACTTCATTGCACCGGATTTTTATCCCATATGGCTCGGTCTCTTTCCGCAGCGCGGAAAGTGTCGCACAAAGCACGAACTCCGTAGCTCTTATAATAATAAATCATACAATTCAACTGCGCATGCGTTTCCCTAGTTGCTTAGGGCATATTTAAGATATCATAATAACATGATTGATATTAATGCCTCATTAATCACTTTTTTGTTTTGTTTTTGCATATCCTTTACAGGACATCGCTGTCAACATCAGAATCTTTCAGCTGATTGTTGATTTCTTGGCAAGATTACGCTCAGTAATTTGCCATTGCTTTCTGAGCGATCGGCTCACATACCCCGTAAGTTACTGACGCGGAGAGAACAGCTACCAACTCTCGCGCAACGTCACGTTACTTACGAGATTATACGAGATTACGGAGACAGTCGTGTAACCTCTAGATCAGAGAGACCGGCGATTGATCACTACACTTATTAATAATTATGTTCAAGCATTCTGCGGAATTAGCAGATTTTTTTTTCAAGTTGCATATCCCGTACAGGACGTTGCAGTAAACATCAGCATTTTACTGTCGTTATTGATGTCTTGGCAAGTTTTTACGTTTAGTAGTTTGCCATTGCTTTCTGAATGACCGGCTCCCATACCAACACGTTAAAACCAGCGCGACACTATCTGCAATTACCAGATAGATAAATTAAATCACCAAGAAAAGCAATGAGTAGGGGACATAATCATCTAATAATATTGCAAGGGATATTACTAGATATGTAAATATTAAATCATATACCAGTTAAAATATTATTAGGCATATTAGAAATCTCTGATGTTTACTATTGTAAATGAAAGAATAAAAATGAAAGTCAGAAATTTTAAAGCAAGGAAAAATTTCTTTAGAATTCTTATACAACAATTTAAGAATCTCTGTATATTTAAATTTTATAATCAACGTTGTAGTTCTACATTTATGTTTGAATTGTTAATCGTTTACTTTCAATGTATGTCTGTCGTATATTTCCAAACGACCCCCTCCGTGGGGAAATCATTTTTTTACTGGCCTCCTAGGGCCACACATAATAACAGATGATCGCTTCTCGTCCCTTTCGCTAAGATCAAAGTGTAGTATTCTGCGCTTGATCTTGCCAGGGCCAGGCTTGATTACCCGACACGCGGGGACCTAATGGGGCGTTCTGGTCCCTCTGGGAACCGTGAGCCCTACTAAAAACAAAACAATAATAATAACAAATGATGGCAGAAGTTAGGTAGAAATCAAAACGAGAATAGGAATAGCCAAAAATTATTTCAACAGCATGCAATCAGTATTAACATCTAGAGAGATTAACAGCGCATTAAATATGCGAATTGTCAAATGCTACGTATATTCAACGCTACTGTTTGGCGCGGAAGCCTGGACATTGAATAGCAACTAGAAAGTCGCATAGAAGCCCTGGAGATGTGGATATACAAACGAATATGTTGTATTTCATGGAAACAAAAACAATCAAATGCAGAGGTCCTAGAAAAACTGGGAATGAAGAGAAAGTTCTTCTTGGACGTCCTCTTGCTCTCGTCGCAGATGATCTTTGATGTAAGGCCAGTGATGGTAGTTGATGGTGTTGCATTCTAACGACATGGTCAAACCACTTGATCTTATGTCTTTCAATAATTGTGGCAAAAGTTGTGTTGATCCCACTGTCTGTCTGATAATAGCATTTCTTATTCGGTCTCGGATTGTTAAGTTGGCAGCTCTCCTCAGGCATCTCATTTTGCAGGTGTTGATTTTGCAAAACTGTGATTCGATAAAGTCCAGGTTTGAGATTGGTAGCATAGGGTTGGTATGAATATGCTGTTTATTATCTGTCGTTTTGCGGACATGGGTGTATTTTGATGTTTCAGTAAGAGTGATAGTTGATATGTAAGTACACTAGCTTTTTGACATCTGATTTCGGCTTCTCTATCCAATCTGCCATCTTCTGTGATCTTACTTCCAAGATATTTAAATTCTTTAACTTGCTACAGAGTTGTGCAATTTATCTGTATACTTAGTGGACCAGGCGATTTGCTAACTTGCATTACTTCAGTTTTGGCTGTGTTTATACTCACATTGTATCTGCTGCATATTGAACTCGTCTGCCCTCATCGCTGTAAAACAGGCACTGATCGTCTGCAAATAGAAGTTCATTTATTTCCTGTGGATCAGTTGTTTCATCTGGAGTAAAGAGTTCTAAATTTTCTGAATCTGTTCTGTCAAGGCTTGCTTCTTTGGATATTCTGTCCGCGTAGATATTAAATAGCAGAGGAGAGAGCACACATCCCTGTCTCACTCGTGTATTTACTGATAACATATATGATATAGCTTCTTGTGTTACTAATGCACTTCGGCTCGAGTGGTAAATGGCTATGATGTTTTCTAGCAATTGTCCTTGTATCCCAGTCTTCAAGGATGGTCCATAATCTGTATCTGTCTACTCTATCGAAAGCCTTTTCCTGATCTACAAACACAATATTCTGCTGGTCACTATATTCGATAGTTATTTTCACATATGTGTCTCAGTATAAATAGTGCATCAGTGCAACTTTTACCTTTCCGAAAACCGAACTGTACTTTGCTTTACTGTTGTTCAACTATGGGTCTAGCTCATTGTTCCAATAGTTTTGCGTACATTTTCCCGACATGGCTCAGGGGAGATATACCTCTGTATGTTTCTCACTCTCTCATATTTACAGGACGTCGCAGTCAACCCATCATGTTTAGGCTGTTTGTGACCTCAAGGCAAGACTTTGCCACTGCTTTCTGAATGACCGGCACTCATACCATTTTTATAAATAACCAAGGCAAGGGGGTCTGTTGTTGCCAAATTGCCGCAGCTGTGTTTTGGACGCGGTATGCGGGATTGTGAATAGCGTCCGTAAATCCTTGGCTACAGAACCGGCTAGACAATGTTGCCTGTTGATATTTGCCGCATTCATGATGTATTGGGCTGTTGTGTTCCTGCCACACCAGTCAGTCTAAGGACAGCACCAGACAGTGTAAGGACAGCACTAGACAGTCTAAGGACAGCACTAGACAGTCTAAGGACAGCACCAGACAGTGTAAGGACTGCACTAGACAGTCTAAGGACAGCACTAGACCGTGTAATGACAGCACTAGACAGTGTAAGGACAGCACTAGACAGTGTAAGGACAGCACTAGACAGTGTAAGGACAGCACTAGACATGGTGCAAGGACAGCTCAGGACAGTAAGAACAGCAAAGCCGTGGCACCTGATGGCAAATGTTGGGACAAGTGATGTGAAAAGGGAAGGAAGTGAAACTAATTAAAGCAACCAATGAACTTTGGGTGCTCCTCAAACAGGGAGAAATCATACAGACAATAACATGACTACAGGACCAGGCTTGTGGATCAACTCACGACACTCCGTGAGATGTGCTGAGACATTTGTTGATAGATGGGGAAAGAGAAAGACGAAGCTCAGAAATAACTCTCTGTCACTGTCCATCAATGTCTGTCACCAAAAACTGTAATGTGTTTTTACTACTATTTTAATGAATCAGCTTTTACTTGCAGGGACACGTTGGCTAACAGTTGGATGAAATCAAATCAACTGTAATCTTAGGTTGAAATCAAATTTTAATGCTAGGATGAAGTCAAATTGTAATGCTAGGATGAAATCAAATTATAATGCCAGGATTAAATCAAATTCTTATCGTAGGATGAAATCAAATTATAATATTAGTATAATCAAATAGTATTACTAGGATCATTTGGTAAAAGGCACTCAGCTGAGGGATGTGGCTGAACGTCTCTAAGTCAAATCCCCCAGATATGAGGGCTAGGTCGCTACTCACCTCCTGCTCTTGGAGGTTTGATGCTGAACCACCAGCGTCTGCAGCCTACCTTGTTCCAGACGTACTGGTTATCCTTTCCTCTGGAGTAAACAAGGCAAGGCCGAGAGAGGGAACATGCTGCATGGGCAACACATGTTCTCTCAATCCATGCCAGGCTGGAGTAAACAAGGCAAGGCCGAGAGAGGTATCATGCTGCATGGGCAACACATGTTCTCTCAATCCATGCCAGGCATTGTGCGATGGGACTCTGGCCAAGTTCCAATCCACTTACATTCGTCTGTCAAGACGGCAAGGTGCCACTCATTACTAGGATAATCAAATTGTAATGCGAGGTGGAAATCAAATTGTAATATTTTTGTTTTCATGGAGTTACTCCTACCCACAAAGGTCACCACAACTCAAACTGTAGATGATTACAGGCACAGAAACAATATTTTCATGGAGTTACTCCTACCCACAAAGGTCACCACAACTCAAACTGTAGATGATTACAGGCACAGAAACAATATTTTCATGGAGTTACTCCTACCCACAAAGGTCACCACAACTCAAACTGTAGATGATTACAGGCACAGAAACAATATTTTCATGGAGTTACTCCTACCCACAAAGGTCACCACAACTCAAACTGTAGATGATTACAGACACAGAAACAATATTTTCATGGAGTTACTCCTACCCACAAAGGTCACCACAACTCAAACTGTAGATGATTACAGGCACAGAAACAATATTTTCATGGAGTTACTCCTACCCACAAAGGTCACCACAACTCAAACTGTAGATGATTACAGGCACAGAAACAATATTTTCATGGAGTTACTCCTACCCACAAAGGTCACCACAACTCAAACTGTAGATGATTACAGGCACAGAAACAATATTTTAGCACTCGCTCGCTGTGAACTCAAGGTGGTCCATACAGCCTGCTGTTGCTTCTAGTGGACTGGACTGATTTGTGCATGTGGATTAGCTGTCCCTATTACCAGTGTCTCTCTCCATCACGTGAAGGACTCACTCTGACTTCACAGGTATCCAGAATCATGTTTTTCTTCTCTACTAGAATATGAAGGTACCTTTGTGTCTTACCTGCAGATGTTTGTGTCTTACCTGCAGATGTTTGTGTCTTACCTGCAGATGTTTGTGTCTTACCTGCAGATGTTTGTGTCTTACCTGCAGATGTTTGTGTCTTACCTGCAGATGTTTGTGTCTTACCTGCAGATGTTTGTGTCTTACCTGCAGATGTTTGTGTCTTAACTGCAGGTGTTTGTGTGTGTTTTATTTCGGCACACACAACAATGTGACAAACTATAGTGTCACAGTCTCACATAAGGGCGGTACCAACATCAATACACTTACAGACAACCCACAGCTTTACAGTCTATCTCCCAAGATGTACAAGCACTCGACTTTCGGGCACAGAACTACACAAAGCCTTTCTCTACCCACACGTCCTGTCTGGTCCGAGTACCCAATTGTCTGTCTGTTTCTCGCAAAGCGCTTGCCCTCTGTGGATTGGCTTCACGAGGACTGCGTGCGTCTTGCTTTGTCCTTGCCTGACCGCTGGCCATCGCGTCAGCCAGCAACCTGCGGCCAGGTAACTAATACTCGCCTGGCGGGCGTAACGATGTTACTGCATCCCGGTTGGGGACTATTCGCCTGGCGGGCGTAACGATGTTCCTACATCTCGGTTGGAGACATTCGAGATTCTGACACGCTCCCCCGGGGCTTTTTCATGAAAGATCTCATCTTTCATGTATACTCTATATATACATACCGGGTTAATATTTTAACCATGTCAGAATCGACCTTTCTGTTGTTATATACATTGGTATAGAAATACATAAGAATACATATATTGGCATAGAAATACATAAGAAATGCAAGTTGTATTTTAAGACATGTGGTGTTCAATCTTTACCACTTGCCAAGTTTTATCCTCTCTATGGATGATCACCTGAGTTGCAATATTGACCCAGTCAGATCGGTAGCACCAGCTTTCAAAGCAACTACCTCGCAACCTCTTAAAAAAAAGTAATAATATGCTTTTTGTAACAAAAAACATCGGGTAAGACTGTAATACGCCTTTATATAAGCCGTATTCAACGCTCGAGCCCTGACCTCATTTGGCCGGGAGCTCTTCTGTCGGTCTACAACGTCGGTAACCCTATACCATGCCCAGTTGATGACTTCTTGGAGTGTTAACAATCTGGCAACACCATGGCTATTTATATACAACACATATTCGAATACATTTCAATTTACTGCCCTTGGTGTAATAATGTAACAATAATTATATGAAAGGGACATAATTTCAAAAAATCTTAAATTTAATATATTACAATTATTCTTCTATTTCTCAGCGTCATCGCTTGATGCTTTTCCATACTAGCGAAAAAAATGTCGATAGTATGAATAAGTTAATCAAGATATGATTCTAAGATTACACTAGTTGAAAAAATATTAATACACAATTCGTGTATTCGAAATTGATGATTCCTAAATATTTTAGAAGCGTCATACCTTCTTAAGGTTTTGTTTTTCGTCTGCTAATTTTGGACTAAATTTATAAATTATCCGGAAGTACACACGAACAGCTGATGTTTAAAATTCTATAACACACTTGTTCCGGTCTGATGTAACAATTCGGAATGTAAACTGTTCTAATAGTTCATGTGTTCGTTGTTTCGCTGGAAAACTTCTGGATTTCGATTGACTGCAGTGGTGTAAATGTCAAAGTTCAGTTCACTCTTTCATACACGGATTAAAATATCACTGGATATGTTCCAATCGCAGATACCACTGATAAATTGGATAGTTCGCTTGAGGTAAGTTCAGAGCGAATGTGGCACTGTTCTTGTTTCGTAATATATATACAATTAATATTGTTCGCTTTCTACCACACGCTACACAATTATTCAAGACACTTATTACACTAATAATAAAATAAGAAAACTATATATAGTGGGAATGAACCCTATCAAATCACATAGTAGACATACACAGCTTTCGTGGAAAAAAAATTTACTGATGGCTGTGTTGGTCTGAGTGTATTTAACACACTGCACTCAGACATTCGTGCTTACTGAGTCGGTCGGACAACGGGACAAAAGATCGGCAATCGTGTTGGTTTTGCCTGCGATATGTCGAACTTCAAAGCTGTAATCTTGAAGCTTAAGAGACCAGCGCGCTATCATTTGTTTGGAAAGTACTCCTGAAGTAATAAATTTTAAAGGGCTATTGTCGGACTCTACAATGAAATGACGTCCCAGGAGGAATCTGGACAATTTAGTTATACCCACCACTAGAGCAAGGGCTTCCAACCGTGGTGTCGACCAAGCGCGTTCTCTTGGTTTCAATTTCTAGAGACGTAGTATACAGGATGTAGAATGTTATCATGTTCCTGTAACAGAACTGCCCCAATCGCCACGGAGCTAGCGTCTGTGCGTAATCTGAAAGGAATATGTAAATTTGGCAATTTGAGAATGTGATTCTTTAAACTATTCTCAGAAAAATAAGATAACACTTTCTGGAATGCAAATTTTAGGCATTCATTGTTTAAAATCTTTTCAGGTTGATCTTTCGTTAGTAGGTTAGTAAATTTTTCAGTCAGTTCAGCAAAATCAGATATGAACTGTCTATAATAATTTAATAGTCCTAACACACTTCTGACTTGCTTTTTCGTAGTCGGAAGTGAGAGTTTCAGTATTTTGGACACGATGTTATCGTCTGTCGCGACAAAGCCATTAGATATTTTGTAACCCAAGAAGGATATTTCCTGATAGGCTATGTCTGCTTTTGTAGGCTTTACCGTCAGTCCGTGCTGTCTGATCCGTTCAAATGTCTGCTGTAATGTCTTTATGTGGTCTGTCATTGTCTTTGTGTAAACACAAATGTTGTCCATGTAACAGATAATGTTTGGTATGTCCACTAGTAAAAGTCGTGTCATACGTACGAATGTCGCTGGGGCATTGACAAGCCCAAATGGAAGTTTGCACCATTCGTACAGTCCCCAAGGTGTGGCAAATGCTGTCAGGTGTCTGCTCTGTTCGTCTACCGTTATCTGCCAGTAACCTTTCGTCATATCTAACTTCGTAAAGAATCTAAAGTCTGTCAGTTCTGTCAGTAGATCTTCAGAGTTGGACATTGGTTCTAGATCTAGAAGTGTTATTTTATTTAATTTTCTATAGTCGACACATAGTCTTATCGTGTTGTCCTTTTTGCGTACCATGACCATTGGAGATGAAAAATGTGATTGGGATCGTCTAATGATGTTGTTTTTTCTCTAAGCTAATGATTTCCTGATGTAAGTTTTCTTTGTAATGCACTGGAATGGTGTAAGGTCTGCATTTTATGGGTGTGTTTGAAGTGAGCGTGATGTGATGTTGTACTAATTCTGTTTGTCCTGGGTTGTTGGAGAAGATGGTGTTGTACTGTTGT
Source organism: Cepaea hortensis (assembly GCA_963921405.1). Classification (NCBI taxonomy): domain Eukaryota; kingdom Metazoa; phylum Mollusca; class Gastropoda; order Stylommatophora; family Helicidae; genus Cepaea; species Cepaea hortensis. Next base: position 114,090,784 of record OY992884.1, on the reverse strand, counting down.
ATGAGATGTTTGCAGCTGTCTGTTTCTGCTTGAGTTAAGTTTGGGTTTATTTTGATTTCTTTCAAGCAGTTTGTCGTGTCTAAAGCAGGTGTTGGAATTTCGTCACTATCTTCGTCATCTTCGTGGTCTATTATCACTGTACAATCTGTTGTATCGTCTTGTTTGTTGTCTCTGTTGTAGTATGGTCTTAGCATATTGATGTGGAATATTTTGTGTTTGTCTTTTATTTGAATCTCATAGTCTACAGCTGAAATCTGTCTTATTACTTTAAATGGTCCTTGCCAAGACTCAGTCAATAAGTGTCTGTCACTAGGTAAGAGAAGAAGTACGTCCTGTCCAGGTGTCAACGTTATTGTCCTGTTACCTTTGTCTGCATATTGTCTATATGTAGCACATGATAATTTTAGTGCTTCTTTTGCAATTGTACAAGATTTGATGATTTTTTCACGCAATGATGTAACGTATACGTATGATGATATGGTTTTAAGTAAAGGAGTGGCTTCAGTTAACATTTGATGATAGATACTCAATGGGCCACGTGGTTTGGCACCATAGATAAGTTCAAAAGGAGAGAATCCAGTACTAGAATGTGGCACATCGCGATAAGCAAAAAGTATAGCAGGCAAATATATGTCCCAGTTTTTGGGATGTTCTTGCGTGACTTTAGCAAGCATATGCTTTAAATCACCGTTAAACTTCTCTATGATTCCAGTTGAGTGAGGGTGATATGGAGAATTGAAACATTGTTTCACCCCTAACATGTTGGTGAAAGCTTGAGTACATGCTGCAATGAACTGACTTCCCCTATCTGATAGGATAGTGTCTGGAAATCCTATCCGTGAAAATATATGGAAGAAAACTTCCATTATATCATTGGCAGTTATGTTCTTTAACGGAATCGCTTCAGGCCAGCGGCTACATAAATCAATGATGGTAATAATATATTTATTCCCTCTGGTTGTTAACTGATTAAGAGGGCCCACTATGTCGACAGATATTTTCTCAAAAGGTCGACTGGCTAAGTCAGTAATTTGAAATTTTGCCTGTGGGTGTTTACCTTTCTTCACTAGTTTTTGGCAGATGTCACAACTTCTGCAATATTGCTTAATGTCATTGCAGAATCTGGGCCAATAAAACTGTGTTAATAATCTTGATCTGGTCTTAGAGTATGCCATATGCCCTGCAAGAGGTATATCATGGGCAAGATGTAAGGCTTGCTTACGGTATTCAATCGGCAACATAGTTTGCTCTGTTGTGCTGTCACCTCTGGTATAGTAACTGGTGAGGATGCAATTTTTCAAAGCAAAATGCCATCTTGCATTTTTGGTTACCTTTGGCTTTTGGCCGATCAGATTAAAATATTTAGACAATGAAGGATCAGCCTTTTGGGCTGTTACAAAAGTCTCCTTCATGGTTTTAGGAGGTAGTACCACTGGGCTAAGCATTTCTATAGCCTCAGTTTGATTAATTTCATCTTGCATTCTAGCAGTAGATCTAGTTACTGCGTTCACACATTCAATGATATCAGATGGAGATGAAATAGTTTGATCAATGATGTTATGAGATCTTAGTGCTACATTAGCTACCATACATTCATTTGGTGGTACAACATTATCAATGATGATATGTGATGGTGATGATGTTATGTTCTCATCAATGCAAACAGATGTTATATCATGAGGCATATCATTCACCTCTGGTAAATTTCCAATGATAATATCACACACAGGGTTAGTTAATGCTGCGCATTTTACTTTCCCGGTGAGGAAAGGTGTCTGAATATATGCCCATGCTAATGGGTACTTTTCAATATTTCCAGAGAATGTTCTGCATGTTACATGCCTGCCTGTATAGTCTGTAGGCATTATGAACTTTCTCTTTAGTCCAATAAGTGAACTTCCGGTGTCCCGAAGGACTGTAGCAGGCTTGCCATTCACATATCCCTGGTGGATGTTTATTCTGCCTTTGGAATCTATTACCAAATTAGCTTCTTCATTGGCAATAGTAATGGAGTGGCCGCATGTCAAAATACCATCTTCATAAAAGGTATTACAAACAGTACATTTATTTGCGTTAAACATGTCAAAAGCCTGTGCTGAGTTCACATGGTGTTTCTCTGATTGTTCTTCATCTCATAATGAACTATCAAATAAGGCGGCATTTGATTTCTTGGTCATTTGCCTTCCTTTACAAGCATGATGCCAATGCCCGTACGCCTTACAGAGGAAACATTTACGTGCATTTTTGAAGGATTTACGTTCCTTATTTTGGCTATTTATGATGTTCTGTAGATATGTAAGATATGCTGGGTTCTTGTCACACATCTCACCTTGGTGGTGTGAAAAGTTACAATATCTACAATGATTGTATTTCTCAGAAGTAGGCTTATATGGTTTTTGCCTATTATAGGGTTCTGATCGAGGTTTTTCATAGTTAGCCGATGCTACAAAGTTTGTATCAGTAGCTTCAATAGCAAAACAATGTTTATTGGCTGTATAATAAGCCGAACCACGTCTCTCAATCTGATCTACACTCGTACATTCATTCTCTTGCAAAAATTTTGAAAATGCTGATGGAAAGGATGAGATGACTTTATCCCTGATGATGAGATCTTCTAATTTCTGATAATCTTTATCTATTTTAGCTGCTGAAGTCCATTTGGTAAATATGTCTCGGACTAAGCAGAGGTAGTCAGAGAACGTTTGAGTCGGTTTTGGACTCAACTTGCTGAATTGTTCTCTGTAACCTGCCTCATCTAGCATAAAATGTGCCATAATCTTTGATTTTAGATAATGGTAATCTTTTCTGAGGTCTTTGGGGATAGTCTCTATGACTTTCAGAGGTTCCCCTGACAAACTCCTCATATAAATAATATTCCATTCAGAAAGTGGGATCTGGTAATGGTCCATTAAGGTTTCAAAATTTTGGGTGAAGGCTGCAATGCAGTCACCTGAGGTATAATTTCTTACAATACCTTGATACTTTTTGTACTGGTTTTCTTTCTCCAGTCTTTCAGCTTTCTTAGACTCTTTGTCTATGGCAGTATCAGTTTCAAGTTGTTTAATTTTTAGTTGTAACTCCAGCTCTTCTCTTTTACTTTGAGCTGAGATCTCTGCCTTCCTCAATTCACTATCTAACTCTGCTTGCTTGGCAGCTCTTTCAGCCGCTCTTTCTTCGCGTTCGTTAGCTTTTTCCTGTACTAGGAGGTATTCAGAGTATTTTCTTTCACTCCACTTTGTTAACTCATCACCAGTTAACTTTAATTTTAAACCCATCTCGATGAAGTCGTTTAATGAAGACATGATGGAAAATTTAAATGCAAATGCGTTGTCAGACACACAATTAGTTACAAGGTGTTAGTAATGTGAAAAATTTACAATTTTGTTCAACTTACAATTTGTGCCCAAATTTGCATCCGAAAGTATATAGAAAGAAAAATATACTCAAGTGTACTGGATGCGGTGGAGAACGGTTCACACTAGGGCTAGGAACTGTAGGGTCGCTACTTCAAAACACAAATGACCTCTACGGGCAAGGGTTTCAGATGGCACAGAAAACCTGCTTTGTTTTTGGAGGAAATAAATTAGCGTCTATCTGATGTGGTGTGTATGCTTGTCACTAAGTTTTGATTAGGTTTGTATGGCGTTGAGTGTAATTGTAGGTCGTAATGTCGTCAGTCAACAATTTTTTTTTTCAAAACCACAAGTCACTTTCTTTCCGAAACTTTCTGCTTTCCACAACTAACTTCACAAAGACAATCTAAATATATCTCAACACTCTACAACACTGATGACACATCACTTACATCAAGATGACATTCAGTAAGGACATAGACATCAAGTTTACAAGATGGCGACAAGGTTACAATGGCGACGATTTCACAATGTCGACAAGGTCAAAATGGCGACAAGTTACACAATCACTGATGTTTTACACGTTTACAAGATCAAACAAATGTATGTACTTGTAACGGAGTGTTTCGGGTTCACCTTGGGTAGTGAGAGTGAACCACACCCGAGGTGTCTCTGGCACTCCCGTGTATTCTAGCCCCAGGGGTTGGACGAGCAGATACACATTTTTACTCTGTGGTTGATCTCATGTTAGTTAGTTACGTCTACACGCCCCTCCAGATTCTAGACCCCCACTAACTACCTACACCTGTTGAACAATGAACACTTAGGCATCGTCCGAGACCACACTCAATCATTATACAAAGAGCAAGTCAACTTACATAAAGTTTATTCTACCCTTGAGAATATAGAACTGAAATGAACATCCTGATAGAAGAATCTATTTACACAAATAGAAGATAGAGTAGAGACAGAATTAGAGATGTAGGTGTCTTCATCGAGTTGAGAAGTAGAGTGGATGCAGATGTCCCGTCCAGTCGGTCCGCCACTCACCCGGCTTCCTTCCAGTGAGATGACTAGAACCTTGGAGACCACTCCGTCTCCCGAACGTGGAACCACAACAATAGAGTCACTGCTGGACCACACTTCACTGGACCAACTGCATCTATAACACTCCCACGGAGTCACTGGTAATACAGTTCTCGAACACTACCGGGTTGGAGACAATCTTCCTGGACTTGGCTCCAAGTATTGGTTCCTTCGATGAACTAAATAGTCACTGACCAATCGAATGGTCTGTCACTCATAGCACAGTCCCACTGCAGAACCGATATGGCATTGACCAATTCAATGGTCTCTTACAGTCACACTTTGTAGGATCAGATATGGCTACTGAAAAAGGTTACTGAGTCCTTCTAGAACACAGTTGATAATCTGGATACGGAAACAGTACATTAATAGAATCAGACATCTATTTTACGGAAACAATTCAGGTTGGACTATACTCCATAGTCCCTTCCACCGGGTTACACTTGCCCCAAGTCAATAACTGGTGTAGTTCTTCTCAAGACCTGCCCCTAGAGCTGTCCACAGAACCATTCAAGTGTCTGAAGATCAGTTACTTCTGCGTTTAGGCAGAACCCCCGTCAAACCAGACGGACCGGTGTTCCCTGTCGTTGAGCATGATTACTCAACATGCTGAAATGTTCCTGGCAAAAACAGAGTATCTTCTATTTGAAAACGATCACAAACCATCACTTCCCACACGTGCACCTTCAGGGAAGTTGTATGTCTTGAAGCAAACTTCACGCATGGTGAATCACATTGGGTACCTGGTGTGGTTGAGTCTGGTGTGATAAGTAAAGAACTGAACCCTTCGCTCTGTCACACGAAGTGGTTTCCTGCCAACAACAATTATAGTTGACTGGTTCCTCAACAGGCAAACTCCTGAAAAGGAAGAGCGACCGGTGAGAGTATACTGGCCCAAACATTAGTCCACATGCATCCTACCAATAACTACTCAACCCTCAGTCATGCTAGTTAGTTATTCATATAACCAAAGCATTATCTCTATATGGAGAGTAGCAAAGCATGGGTTCACAAATGTCAGCTGGCCTCACAGAACAGCCCGTCAAACAGAGCAAGAGATCAGAATGACGAGTCTGATCATAGGTCTCACCTATCCCTAATCATCTACCAGTCGTCGCTAACGTCAGTAATGATACAAGGCTGTTATTGTTCTAATTTAATCGAACTAAACAAATAGGTAAAGAGTCCCTAGACTCGTTCCTAACATCATCAATGTTCATTAAGAAACATAATCTTGATCAATATACGATCCCTCGGGATCTAGGAATAGTACATGATCACATCCACTATGTACACAAGCCTGTTTACTGGTGGGACCACCGGCCCACGCCACAGCAAACTCTTCTTATCAGACTCTGCCTTAGAGTCAAGAAGCCTTCTTGAGAATACATGTTCCCCACATGTTCCAAGGGTACTGTTCCAGTTCTGTCCTCCCAAGTGGTTTAGCCTTGGCATGGACTGAACTTCATCGTTGGTTTGGTCTACCAACACATACTTTCATAACTTGCTTTCACATCCCCCATATCCTATATTTCCCCAGTCTCATAAGCCTCCTTGCATCCTTCCATACTTCCAGCACCTTAGCATTCACTCGCACTAGCGCCAGTATGAAAGAAACCGGATAGCTCAGACAAGATTTCAGAACGCATATTTACATCGCGACGGCACGCAGTGTTATCACGCGTCGAGCTATTCGGCGTTCGGAATTACCCCAGGAAGTATCACATGCCATGACCTAATATATATACACAAGGTCACATCATATATATATATAGATATAGCACCAAAGCCACTTACCTTTCCACAGAAATCCGCTGTTCCACACAATGAATTCCCTATTAAGTTATTACACAATAGTTACATCATTCCTGGTGGCACAGAACTAAGTTCTTCCTTTACTTAGTAACTAAGCACAATTTTGTCTGAATCTCCACCTACCAACTTACCTGGTTTTCTAACCGTTCTTCTGGCTTCAGCAACTGACTGACATAATCTAAGTTTCCATCCGGCACAAGTAACTATGTTTTATTCTAACACAGCAACCTAATAGATGCAACGATTGGCAATATATGGTACATATATTTGGAACCCAAATCGCCCACATCACATTACGGCGTTCCTAACAGCTGATTCGCGAGCACACGGTAAACAAACCCACGATTAATTGTCACCTGCGTTATCGATCGGTTTGCTAATTAGTATGCAAGGGCATCCGCATAGGTAATGAGGTTAGAACAATGGCGTGTGGAACACACGTACAAAGTTAAATGATTTAAACAAATATCTACCTGAATAAGTAGAAACCAGCTCTCCAGTCAGCTTCCGAACTGTTCAAGGGCTTCTCAGCTTCCTTTCCATAACAGTCAGCCGAATCATGGTTGAGGTGAGACGCAACACAAAAATGGCTCACATCAGGCCTGCGTCTGTTCTCTTCGAACAAAAGTAAGTGAATGACTGGTTTAGCCAATTTCCCGCTTCGTGCCAACTCAATGCGCACTAGAAGCGAGTGCTTCTTGAGAAAAGATACTTTCTCGGGAAACCGTCATTCCCCGCCTAGAGTTTCTAGATCTCTCTGCACGAGAATTTAGAGCGATACCCAACATCACGGGTTACTCGAATTCCGGTGTTTCGAGAAGATTCTAGATAATAAGTCCTCCATCGGCTTCCCTCAGTCTATTTTTAGCTGGGAAAGTCCCCGATGACGCGCCAAAATAGTGCGGTATCTTGACGACCCAAGACAGATAAACGCGTTTCGTCACATAGGCCCCCACTTTAAGAGGATCGACCCCGTCGTTCCACTTCTACGCAGAAGCTGTCTATGTCGTTCGTTCTTCTTTCTAAGAGACCGGATGGCGGGTGAGGAAGTCTAACCCGTCAATATTGTATAGAATACTTTTACCACATTCGGTGGGGTGACAAGCTATTCAGTATCACGGGTGATCAACGCCTACTCCGCTACTGCGATCGGGCATCTCGCAGTATCTTGCGGACCAGAGCTCCCGTCTCGACCTGATTTAACGATCGTTCCTGCCAGAGTTTACTGGACTTCTGCAACTCCAGCTTCCCCTTTCGAGGACCCAGCTGGACTGCAGTCGGTCGGATTGAGGGACCACGGGTCTGTGTCCGTTCCGACACAACCCACCTCTTCCGACCACGGTTCTCAGTGTAGCTAGCACTGCGGGTGTTCCTTTGGCCGGTCATGTTCCCCCGAGCACCGGGCTGAACCGAAGAAGGTACCTGCACATACATATAGGACTTCCTATGGTGTGACAGGCTTTCCGCTACCTGACCTGAACCCCGAACCGTTCTTTCAGCGAATCTCTGCGCCCTTGGGCTGGTGGACTTATCATCGGGCTTCCCCTCATAGCGCATGAGGAGACTGGAATGGAAAGTAGTAGACTTTCCCAGGATCACCACTCCATAGTGCTTGTGGAGCCCCACTTTATCCACTAGGAATGGGCCCTGCCACCCGATTTCGAATTCGTTCCCCTCGATTGGGAGGAGTACTAGAACTCGGTCTCCAACCTCTAAGGATATCTTCGTCTTCGTCCGTTTCTCAGGTGTGCATTTACGGCACTCCGGACAAGACCTAATATACCTGCGCACGTCGCCTGTCATTCCCGGCCACCAATAGTACCGGGATAGACATTTACTGGTTGTCCCTACAGTCCGATGTCCGGTTGGGGACCTGACATGTACCGTTCGCAGCAGATTAGCTCCGAAGCTCTCAGGAACCAACTTACGTTCCCTCTGCCTTTTCTCTGTTCCAGTCTGAATTAATGGTGACTGGTTATCAGAGTTGAACTTACCCTGAATTAACGGGTTTTCATTGTTGGGCAACCATTCCGAACAAAGACACTCTGTCGCATCCTTGCTCCGAGCATTACTCCTTCTATCCGGGTGAGTATTTCGGAGACTTACCTTTTCGAGACCCTCTTCCTCTGTATCTCTGACCTGCCTAGACTTATGGATGCTAGGGTGTTCTGGTTCGCCCAGAAACACGTACTTCCGGCCAAGAATTAGTTGATAGAGAGGATCCGGTACGACTGCCGCCTGAATGCGTCCAGTAACGTACTTGCTCCGAATCTCCACATTGGCAATCGGGCAACGTAACGCCACAGCACTCCTACTGGCTGGCTGTATCTCCGTCATCTCCCCGGTGAGTTGCTCTGGGCCTGTCAGGTGTGATGCAATTATAGCTGAAAATTGCAATCCTGTGTCGTAGAGGCACGACACCTGTTGCCCATTCACTTCTACTCTCTCAACCACTGGAGGTCGTCTAGTTTCTCCATTCCCATCAACCGACTTCACTTTCCTGCAAGATCTATCCCTAACCTCTGCAAGACAAGCAAAGTGAAAGTCCTTGGGCTTACTCTTACACTCACTCGTATTGTGAGTGCTGGACTTGCAGAATTTGCACCATCGTTCACTCCACTTCCTCTTTGGAGAACTAGGTGGGCTATTCTTACCTTGGTTGACGTTAGAGATCTTCTCTAAAGAGTTTACCTGTTTCTTCGGTTCATCAGAACCTGTGGTCTTCTTTGACTTCTTCTTTGACTTACCTTGATCCGGATCTTTCGATCTCGGATCCGTTGGACTGGTGTCCCCAGTCTCGCCATAGACTTCAACGTATCTTTCGGCTAACTTGGTGACTATATCCAATCTCTCAGCCCCATTCTCACCTAAGAAGTTTCGCAAGGGTTTAGACATTTGCATTCGCATCTGATCTACAACCATCAACTCACGCAAACTTTCATACTCCTCATTAAATCCGGCCAAGGCCATCCATTTAAGAAGGTATGAGTTCAATCTCACACTGTATGCTGAAAACAGTTCACCAGGTTCTCGCTTCGCCGTTCGAAACTTCCTTCGGTATGAGTGCGCTGTGATCTCGAATCTCTTCAAGAGAGCCGCTTTCAATGTCGGGTAATCATTCTGTAAACCCGGTGGTAAGCGTGCATACACTTCATAACCTTCGGCACGGAGTCCCTGGGAGAGTTTCAAACACCATTTCTGTCTGTCTAGACCCATTGCAATAGACATGGCTTCATACTTCTCTAAGTATTGGTCTATCCGTTCCTTCTCGGGTTCGAACGGCTGTAAAGACCATTTCATAGCCTGGTAGTCACGTCTACTGGTTGACTCTGAGCCAGGAGGTACACCTCCTCCCATAGCTCCATCAGTTACACCTGTAGCAGGCACTTGTGCCTCAAGTAGCTTCATTCGATACTCATGGTCACGTTTTTCTTTCTCGGCTTCCAACTCAAGCCGTTTCATTTCAGTATCAGCCGCTATCCTCTTTTCCTCAAGAGCCACTTTACTGGCTTCCAGTTCTCTTTCTGCTCTCCTACTCTCTCTTTCCTCTTGGCGAAAATTCCTTTCCACCTCTTGGACATAGGATTTCAAAGCATCTCCTTCAAGACCAGACTTACGTCCAGTTTCCTGAACTTTGTCCAAGTCTAACTCTTGGGTAGACATGTTGACTATGAGAGGTGGGTACTCAAGTATGTGTGGGTGAAGCAATACAATGAATCAATAATCAATAGTACTAACTAATCACCACAACACAAATGTCCGTCAGACAGTTAGGAGATAGGTAGAAGTAGTAGAATCTTATGTAGACTGAAGTAGAGGATAAAGACAAAGTCCCTATCCCTAAGTGAGAGGTCTACAACACACAAAGATCCTGGAATAATCCCGGACGAGCCCCCACTCTGTAACGGAGTGTTTCGGGTTCACCTTGGGTAGTGAGAGTGAACCACACCCGAGGTGTCTCTGGCACTCCCGTGTATTCTAGCCCCAGGGGTTGGACGAGCAGATACACATTTTTTCTCTGTGGTTGATCTCATGTTAGTTAGTTACGTCTACACGCCCCTCCAGATTCTAGACCCCCACTAACTACCTACACCTGTTGAACAATGAACACTTAGGCATCGTCCGAGACCACACTCAATCATTATACAAAGAGCAAGTCAACTTACATAAAGTTTATTCTACCCTTGAGAATATAGAACTGAAATGAACATCCTGATAGAAGAATCTATTTACACAAATAGAAGATAGAGTAGAGACAGAATTAGAGATGTAGGTGTCTTCATCGAGTTGAGAAGTAGAGTGGATGCAGATGTCCCGTCCAGTCGGTCCGCCACTCACCCGGCTTCCTTCCAGTGAGATGACTAGAACCTTGGAGACCACTCCGTCTCCCGAACGTGGAACCACAACAATAGAGTCACTGCTGGACCACACTTCACTGGACCAACTGCATCTATAACACTCCCACGGAGTCACTGGTAATACAGTTCTCGAACACTACCGGGTTGGAGACAATCTTCCTGGACTTGGCTCCAAGTATTGGTTCCTTCGATGAACTAAATAGTCACTGACCAATCGAATGGTCTGTCACTCATAGCACAGTCCCACTGCAGAACCGATATGGCATTGACCAATTCAATGGTCTCTTACAGTCACACTTTGTAGGATCAGATATGGCTACTGAAAAAGGTTACTGAGTCCTTCTAGAACACAGTTGATAATCTGGATACGGAAACAGTACATTAATAGAATCAGACATCTATTTTACGGAAACAATTCAGGTTGGACTATACTCCATAGTCCCTTCCACCGGGTTACACTTGCCCCAAGTCAATAACTGGTGTAGTTCTTCTCAAGACCTGCCCCTAGAGCTGTCCACAGAACCATTCAAGTGTCTGAAGATCAGTTACTTCTGCGTTTAGGCAGAACCCCCGTCAAACCAGACGGACCGGTGTTCCCTGTCGTTGAGCATGATTACTCAACATGCTGAAATGTTCCTGGCAAAAACAGAGTATCTTCTATTTGAAAACGATCACAAACCATCACTTCCCACACGTGCACCTTCAGGGAAGTTGTATGTCTTGAAGCAAACTTCACGCATGGTGAATCACATTGGGTACCTGGTGTGGTTGAGTCTGGTGTGATAAGTAAAGAACTGAACCCTTCGCTCTGTCACACGAAGTGGTTTCCTGCCAACAACAATTATAGTTGACTGGTTCCTCAACAGGCAAACTCCTGAAAAGGAAGAGCGACCGGTGAGAGTATACTGGCCCAAACATTAGTACACATGCATCCTACCAATAACTACTCAACCCTCAGTCATGCTAGTTAGTTATTCATATAACCAAAGCATTATCTCTATATGGAGAGTAGCAAAGCATGGGTTCACAAATGTCAGCTGGCCTCACAGAACAGCCCGTCAAACAGAGCAAGAGATCAGAATGACGAGTCTGATCATAGGTCTCACCTATCCCTAATCATCTACCAGTCGTCGCTAACGTCAGTAATGATACAAGGCTGTTATTGTTCTAATTTAATCGAACTAAACAAATAGGTAAAGAGTCCCTAGACTCGTTCCTAACATCATCAATGTTCATTAAGAAACATAATCTTGATCAATATACGATCCCTCGGGATCTAGGAATAGTACATGATCACATCCACTATGTACACAAGCCTGTTTACTGGTGGGACCACCGGCCCACGCCACAGCAAACTCTTCTTATCAGACTCTGCCTTAGAGTCAAGAAGCCTTCTTGAGAATACATGTTCCCCACATGTTCCAAGGGTACTGTTCCAGTTCTGTCGTCCCAAGTGGTTTAGCCTTGGCATGGACTGAACTTCATCGTTGGTTTGGTCTACCAACACATACTTTCATAACTTGCTTTCACATCCCCCATATCCTATATTTCCCCAGTCTCATAAGCCTCCTTGCATCCTTCCATACTTCCAGCACCTTAGCATTCACTCGCACTAGCGCCAGTATGAAAGAAACCGGATAGCTCAGACAAGATTTCAGAACGCATATTTACATCGCGACGGCACGCAGTGTTATCACGCGTCGAGCTATTCGGCGTTCGGAATTACCCCAGGAAGTATCACATGCCATGACCTAATATATATACACAAGGTCACATCATATATATATATAGATATAGCACCAAAGCCACTTACCTTTCCACAGAAATCCGCTGTTCCACACAATGAATTCCCTATTAAGTTATTACACAATAGTTACATCATTCCTGGTGGCACAGAACTAAGTTCTTCCTTTACTTAGTAACTAAGCACAATTTTGTCTGAATCTCCACCTACCAACTTACCTGGTTTTCTAACCGTTCTTCTGGCTTCAGCAACTGACTGACATAATCTAAGTTTCCATCCGGCACAAGTAACTATGTTTTATTCTAACACAGCAACCTAATAGATGCAACGATTGGCAATATATGGTACATATATTTGGAACCCAAATCGCCCACATCACATTACGGCGTTCCTAACAGCTGATTCGCGAGCACACGGTAAACAAACCCACGATTAATTGTCACCTGCGTTATCGATCGGTTTGCTAATTAGTATGCAAGGGCATCCGCATAGGTAATGAGGTTAGAACAATGGCGTGTGGAACACACGTACAAAGTTAAATGATTTAAACAAATATCTACCTGAATAAGTAGAAACCAGCTCTCCAGTCAGCTTCCGAACTGTTCAAGGGCTTCTCAGCTTCCTTTCCATAACAGTCAGCCGAATCATGGTTGAGGTGAGACGCAACACAAAAATGGCTCACATCAGGCCTGCGTCTGTTCTCTTCGAACAAAAGTAAGTGAATGACTGGTTTAGCCAATTTCCCGCTTCGTGCCAACTCAATGCGCACTAGAAGCGAGTGCTTCTTGAGAAAAGATACTTTCTCGGGAAACCGTCATTCCCCGCCTAGAGTTTCTAGATCTCTCTGCACGAGAATTTAGAGCGATACCCAACATCACGGGTTACTCGAATTCCGGTGTTTCGAGAAGATTCTAGATAATAAGTCCTCCATCGGCTTCCCTCAGTCTATTTTTAGCTGGGAAAGTCCCCGATGACGCGCCAAAATAGTGCGGTATCTTGACGACCCAAGACAGATAAACGCGTTTCGTCACATAGGCCCCCACTTTAAGAGGATCGACCCCGTCGTTCCACTTCTACGCAGAAGCTGTCTATGTCGTTCGTTCTTCTTTCTAAGAGACCGGATGGCGGGTGAGGAAGTCTAACCCGTCAATATTGTATAGAATACTTTTACCACATTCGGTGGGGTGACAAGCTATTCAGTATCACGGGTGATCAACGCCTACTCCGCTACTGCGATCGGGCATCTCGCAGTATCTTTCGGACCAGAGCTCCCGTCTCGACCTGATTTAACGATCGTTCCTGCCAGAGTTTACTGGACTTCTGCAACTCCAGCTTCCCCTTTCGAGGACCCAGCTGGACTGCAGTCGGTCGGATTGAGGGACCACGGGTCTGTGTCCGTTCCGACACAACCCACCTCTTCCGACCACGGTTCTCAGTGTAGCTAGCACTGCGGGTGTTCCTTTGGCCGGTCATGTTCCCCCGAGCACCGGGCTGAACCGAAGAAGGTACCTGCACATACATATAGGACTTCCTATGGTGTGACAGGCTTTCCGCTACCTGACCTGAACCCCGAACCGTTCTTTCAGCGAATCTCTGCGCCCTTGGGCTGGTGGACTTATCATCGGGCTTCCCCTCATAGCGCATGAGGAGACTGGAATGGAAAGTAGTAGACTTTCCCAGGATCACCACTCCATAGTGCTTGTGGAGCCCCACTTTATCCACTAGGAATGGGCCCTGCCACCCGATTTCGAATTCGTTCCCCTCGATTGGGAGGAGTACTAGAACTCGGTCTCCAACCTCTAAGGATATCTTCGTCTTCGTCCGTTTCTCAGGTGTGCATTTACGGCACTCCGGACAAGACCTAATATACCTGCGCACGTCGCCTGTCATTCCCGGCCACCAATAGTACCGGGATAGACATTTACTGGTTGTCCCTACAGTCCGATGTCCGGTTGGGGACCTGACATGTACCGTTCGCAGCAGATTAGCTCCGAAGCTCTCAGGAACCAACTTACGTTCCCTCTGCCTTTTCTCTGTTCCAGTCTGAATTAATGGTGACTGGTTATCAGAGTTGAACTTACCCTGAATTAACGGGTTTTCATTGTTGGGCAACCATTCCGAACAAAGACACTCTGTCGCATCCTTGCTCCGAGCATTACTCCTTCTATCCGGGTGAGTATTTCGGAGACTTACCTTTTCGAGACCCTCTTCCTCTGTATCTCTGACCTGCCTAGACTTATGGATGCTAGGGTGTTCTGGTTCGCCCAGAAACACGTACTTCCGGCCAAGAATTAGTTGATAGAGAGGATCCGGTACGACTGCCGCCTGAATGCGTCCAGTAACGTACTTGCTCCGAATCTCCACATTGGCAATCGGGCAACGTAACGCCACAGCACTCCTACTGGCTGGCTGTATCTCCGTCATCTCCCCGGTGAGTTGCTCTGGGCCTGTCAGGTGTGATGCAATTATAGCTGAAAATTGCAATCCTGTGTCGTAGAGGCACGACACCTGTTGCCCATTCACTTCTACTCTCTCAACCACTGGAGGTCGTCTAGTTTCTCCATTCCCATCAACCGACTTCACTTTCCTGCAAGATCTATCCCTAACCTCTGCAAGACAAGCAAAGTGAAAGTCCTTGGGCTTACTCTTACACTCACTCGTATTGTGAGTGCTGGACTTGCAGAATTTGCACCATCGTTCACTCCACTTCCTCTTTGGAGAACTAGGTGGGCTATTCTTACCTTGGTTGACGTTAGAGATCTTCTCTAAAGAGTTTACCTGTTTCTTCGGTTCATCAGAACCTGTGGTCTTCTTTGACTTCTTCTTTGACTTACCTTGATCCGGATCTTTCGATCTCGGATCCGTTGGACTGGTGTCCCCAGTCTCGCCATAGACTTCAACGTATCTTTCGGCTAACTTGGTGACTATATCCAATCTCTCAGCCCCATTCTCACCTAAGAAGTTTCGCAAGGGTTTAGACATTTGCATTCGCATCTGATCTACAACCATCAACTCACGCAAACTTTCATACTCCTCATTAAATCCGGCCAAGGCCATCCATTTAAGAAGGTATGAGTTCAATCTCACACTGTATGCTGAAAACAGTTCACCAGGTTCTCGCTTCGCCGTTCGAAACTTCCTTCGGTATGAGTGCGCTGTGATCTCGAATCTCTTCAAGAGAGCCGCTTTCAATGTCGGGTAATCATTCTGTAAACCCGGTGGTAAGCGTGCATACACTTCATAACCTTCGGCACGGAGTCCCTGGGAGAGTTTCAAACACCATTTCTGTCTGTCTAGACCCATTGCAATAGACATGGCTTCATACTTCTCTAAGTATTGGTCTATCCGTTCCTTCTCGGGTTCGAACGGCTGTAAAGACCATTTCATAGCCTGGTAGTCACGTCTACTGGTTGACTCTGAGCCAGGAGGTACACCTCCTCCCATAGCTCCATCAGTTACACCTGTAGCAGGCACTTGTGCCTCAAGTAGCTTCATTCGATACTCATGGTCACGTTTTTCTTTCTCGGCTTCCAACTCAAGCCGTTTCATTTCAGTATCAGCCGCTATCCTCTTTTCCTCAAGAGCCACTTTACTGGCTTCCAGTTCTCTTTCTGCTCTCCTACTCTCTCTTTCCTCTTGGCGAAAATTCCTTTCCACCTCTTGGACATAGGATTTCAAAGCATCTCCTTCAAGACCAGACTTACGTCCAGTTTCCTGAACTTTGTCCAAGTCTAACTCTTGGGTAGACATGTTGACTATGAGAGGTGGGTACTCAAGTATGTGTGGGTGAAGCAATACAATGAATCAATAATCAATAGTACTAACTAATCACCACAACACAAATGTCCGTCAGACAGTTAGGAGATAGGTAGAAGTAGTAGAATCTTATGTAGACTGAAGTAGAGGATAAAGACAAAGTCCCTATCCCTAAGTGAGAGGTCTACAACACACAAAGATCCTGGAATAATCCCGGACGAGCCCCCACTCTGTAACGGAGTGTTTCGGGTTCACCTTGGGTAGTGAGAGTGAACCACACCCGAGGTGTCTCTGGCACTCCCGTGTATTCTAGCCCCAGGGGTTGGACGAGCAGATACACATTTTTACTCTGTGGTTGATCTCATGTTAGTTAGTTACGTCTACACGCCCCTCCAGATTCTAGACCCCCACTAACTACCTACACCTGTTGAACAATGAACACTTAGGCATCGTCCGAGACCACACTCAATCATTATACAAAGAGCAAGTCAACTTACATAAAGTTTATTCTACCCTTGAGAATATAGAACTGAAATGAACATCCTGATAGAAGAATCTATTTACACAAATAGAAGATAGAGTAGAGACAGAATTAGAGATGTAGGTGTCTTCATCGAGTTGAGAAGTAGAGTGGATGCAGATGTCCCGTCCAGTCGGTCCGCCACTCACCCGGCTTCCTTCCAGTGAGATGACTAGAACCTTGGAGACCACTCCGTCTCCCGAACGTGGAACCACAACAATAGAGTCACTGCTGGACCACACTTCACTGGACCAACTGCATCTATAACACTCCCACGGAGTCACTGGTAATACAGTTCTCGAACACTACCGGGTTGGAGACAATCTTCCTGGACTTGGCTCCAAGTATTGGTTCCTTCGATGAACTAAATAGTCACTGACCAATCGAATGGTCTGTCACTCATAGCACAGTCCCACTGCAGAACCGATATGGCATTGACCAATTCAATGGTCTCTTACAGTCACACTTTGTAGGATCAGATATGGCTACTGAAAAAGGTTACTGAGTCCTTCTAGAACACAGTTGATAATCTGGATACGGAAACAGTACATTAATAGAATCAGACATCTATTTTACGGAAACAATTCAGGTTGGACTATACTCCATAGTCCCTTCCACCGGGTTACACTTGCCCCAAGTCAATAACTGGTGTAGTTCTTCTCAAGACCTGCCCCTAGAGCTGTCCACAGAACCATTCAAGTGTCTGAAGATCAGTTACTTCTGCGTTTAGGCAGAACCCCCGTCAAACCAGACGGACCGGTGTTCCCTGTCGTTGAGCATGATTACTCAACATGCTGAAATGTTCCTGGCAAAAACAGAGTATCTTCTATTTGAAAACGATCACAAACCATCACTTCCCACACGTGCACCTTCAGGGAAGTTGTATGTCTTGAAGCAAACTTCACGCATGGTGAATCACATTGGGTACCTGGTGTGGTTGAGTCTGGTGTGATAAGTAAAGAACTGAACCCTTCGCTCTGTCACACGAAGTGGTTTCCTGCCAACAATAATTATAGTTGACTGGTTCCTCAACAGGTAAACTCCTGAAAAGGAAGAGCGACCGGTGAGAGTATACTGGCCCAAACATTAGTCCACATGCATCCTACCAATAACTACTCAACCCTCAGTCATGCTAGTTAGTTATTCATATAACCAAAGCATTATCTCTATATGGAGAGTAGCAAAGCATGGGTTCACAAATGTCAGCTGGCCTCACAGAACAGCCCGTCAAACAGAGCAAGAGATCAGAATGACGAGTCTGATCATAGGTCTCACCTATCCCTAATCATCTACCAGTCGTCGCTAACGTCAGTAATGATACAAGGCTGTTATTGTTCTAATTTAATCGAACTAAACAAATAGGTAAAGAGTCCCTAGACTCGTTCCTAACATCATCAATGTTCATTAAGAAACATAATCTTGATCAATATACGATCCCTCGGGATCTAGGAATAGTACATGATCACATCCACTATGTACACAAGCCTGTTTGCTGGTGGGACCACCGGCCCACGCCACAGCAAACTCTTCTTATCAGACTCTGCCTTAGAGTCAAGAAGCCTTCTTGAGAATACATGTTCCCCACATGTTCCAAGGGTACTGTTCCAGTTCTGTCCTCCCAAGTGGTTTAGCCTTGGCATGGACTGAACTTCATCGTTGGTTTGGTCTACCAACACATACTTTCATAACTTGCTTTCACATCCCCCTTATCCTATATTTCCCCAGTCTCATACAGCCTCCTTGCATCCTTCCATACTTCCAGCACCTTAGCATTCACTCGCACTAGCGCCAGTATGAAAGAAACCGGATAGCTCAGACAAGATTTCAGAACGCATATTTACATCGCGACGGCACGCAGTGTTATCACGCGTCGAGCTATTCGGCGTTCGGAATTACCCCAGGAAGTATCACATGCCATGACCTAATATATATACACAAGGTCACATCATATATATATATAGATATAGCACCAAAGCCACTTACCTTTCCACAGAAATCCGCTGTTCCACACAATGAATTCCCTATTAAGTTATTACACAATAGTTACATCATTCCTGGTGGCACAGAACTAAGTTCTTCCTTTACTTAGTAACTAAGCACAATTTTGTCTGAATCTCCACCTACCAACTTACCTGGTTTTCTAACCGTTCTTCTGGCTTCAGCAACTGACTGACATAATCTAAGTTTCCATCCGGCACAAGTAACTATGTTTTATTCTAACACAGCAACCTAATAGATGCAACGATTGGCAATATATGGTACATATATTTGGAACCCAAATCGCCCACATCACATTACGGCGTTCCTAACAGCTGATTCGCGAGCACACGGTAAACAAACCCACGATTAATTGTCACCTGCGTTATCGATCGGTTTGCTAATTAGTATGCAAGGGCATCCGCATAGGTAATGAGGTTAGAACAATGGCGTGTGGAACACACGTACAAAGTTAAATGATTTAAACAAATATCTACCTGAATAAGTAGAAACCAGCTCTCCAGTCAGCTTCCGAACTGTTCAAGGGCTTCTCAGCTTCCTTTCCATAACAGTCAGCCGAATCATGGTTGAGGTGAGACGCAACACAAAA
Organism: Cepaea hortensis; assembly: GCA_963921405.1. Taxonomy (NCBI): domain Eukaryota; kingdom Metazoa; phylum Mollusca; class Gastropoda; order Stylommatophora; family Helicidae; genus Cepaea; species Cepaea hortensis. Next base: position 114,071,565 of record OY992884.1, on the reverse strand, counting down.
ATGGCTCACATCAGGCCTGCGTCTGTTCTCTTCGAACAAAAGTAAGTGAATGACTGGTTTAGCCAATTTCCCGCTTCGTGCCAACTCAATGCGCACTAGAAGCGAGTGCTTCTTGAGAAAAGATACTTTCTCGGGAAACCGTCATTCCCCGCCTAGAGTTTCTAGATCTCTCTGCACGAGAATTTAGAGCGATACCCAACATCACGGGTTACTCGAATTCCGGTGTTTCGAGAAGATTCTAGATAATAAGTCCTCCATCGGCTTCCCTCAGTCTATTTTTAGCTGGGAAGGTCCCCGATGACGCGCCAAAATAGTGCGGTATCTTGACGACCCAAGACAGATAAACGCGTTTCGTCACATAGGCCCCCACTTTAAGAGGATCGACCCCGTCGTTCCACTTCTACGCAGAAGCTGTCTATGTCGTTCGTTCTTCTTTCTAAGAGACCGGATGGCGGGTGAGGAAGTCTAACCCGTCAATATTGTATAGAATACTTTTACCACATTCGGTGGGGTGACAAGCTATTCAGTATCACGGGTGATCAACGCCTACTCCGCTACTGCGATCGGGCATCTCGCAGTATCTTGCGGACCAGAGCTCCCGTCTCGACCTGATTTAACGATCGTTCCTGCCAGAGTTTACTGGACTTCTGCAACTCCAGCTTCCCCTTTCGAGGACCCAGCTGGACTGCAGTCGGTCGGATTGAGGGACCACGGGTCTGTGTCCGTTCCGACACAACCCACCTCTTCCGACCACGGTTCTCAGTGTAGCTAGCACTGCGGGTGTTCCTTTGGCCGGTCATGTTCCCCCGAGCACCGGGCTGAACCGAAGAAGGTACCTGCACATACATATAGGACTTCCTATGGTGTGACAGGCTTTCCGCTACCTGACCTGAACCCCGAACCGTTCTTTCAGCGAATCTCTGCGCCCTTGGGCTGGTGGACTTATCATCGGGCTTCCCCTCATAGCGCATGAGGAGACTGGAATGGAAAGTAGTAGACTTTCCCAGGATCACCACTCCATAGTGCTTGTGGAGCCCCACTTTATCCACTAGGAATGGGCCCTGCCACCCGATTTCGAATTCGTTCCCCTCGATTGGGAGGAGTACTAGAACTCGGTCTCCAACCTCTAAGGATATCTTCGTCTTCGTCCGTTTCTCAGGTGTGCATTTACGGCACTCCGGACAAGACCTAATATACCTGCGCACGTCGCCTGTCATTCCCGGCCACCAATAGTACCGGGATAGACATTTACTGGTTGTCCCTACAGTCCGATGTCCGGTTGGGGACCTGACATGTACCGTTCGCAGCAGATTAGCTCCGAAGCTCTCAGGAACCAACTTACGTTCCCTCTGCCTTTTCTCTGTTCCAGTCTGAATTAATGGTGACTGGTTATCAGAGTTGAACTTACCCTGAATTAACGGGTTTTCATTGTTGGGCAACCATTCCGAACAAAGACACTCTGTCGCATCCTTGCTCCGAGCATTACTCCTTCTATCCGGGTGAGTATTTCGGAGACTTACCTTTTCGAGACCCTCTTCCTCTGTATCTCTGACCTGCCTAGACTTATGGATGCTAGGGTGTTCTGGTTCGCCCAGAAACACGTACTTCCGGCCAAGAATTAGTTGATAGAGAGGATCCGGTACGACTGCCGCCTGAATGCGTCCAGTAACGTACTTGCTCCGAATCTCCACATTGGCAATCGGGCAACGTAACGCCACAGCACTCCTACTGGCTGGCTGTATCTCCGTCATCTCCCCGGTGAGTTGCTCTGGGCCTGTCAGGTGTGATGCAATTATAGCTGAAAATTGCAATCCTGTGTCGTAGAGGCACGACACCTGTTGCCCATTCACTTCTACTCTCTCAACCACTGGAGGTCGTCTAGTTTCTCCATTCCCATCAACCGACTTCACTTTCCTGCAAGATCTATCCCTAACCTCTGCAAGACAAGCAAAGTGAAAGTCCTTGGGCTTACTCTTACACTCACTCGTATTGTGAGTGCTGGACTTGCAGAATTTGCACCATCGTTCACTCCACTTCCTCTTTGGAGAACTAGGTGGGCTATTCTTACCTTGGTTGACGTTAGAGATCTTCTCTAAAGAGTTTACCTGTTTCTTCGGTTCATCAGAACCTGTGGTCTTCTTTGACTTCTTCTTTGACTTACCTTGATCCGGATCTTTCGATCTCGGATCCGTTGGACTGGTGTCCCCAGTCTCGCCATAGACTTCAACGTATCTTTCGGCTAACTTGGTGACTATATCCAATCTCTCAGCCCCATTCTCACCTAAGAAGTTTCGCAAGGGTTTAGACATTTGCATTCGCATCTGATCTACAACCATCAACTCACGCAAACTTTCATACTCCTCATTAAATCCGGCCAAGGCCATCCATTTAAGAAGGTATGAGTTCAATCTCACACTGTATGCTGAAAACAGTTCACCAGGTTCTCGCTTCGCCGTTCGAAACTTCCTTCGGTATGAGTGCGCTGTGATCTCGAATCTCTTCAAGAGAGCCGCTTTCAATGTCGGGTAATCATTCTGTAAACCCGGTGGTAAGCGTGCATACACTTCATAACCTTCGGCACGGAGTCCCTGGGAGAGTTTCAAACACCATTTCTGTCTGTCTAGACCCATTGCAATAGACATGGCTTCATACTTCTCTAAGTATTGGTCTATCCGTTCCTTCTCGGGTTCGAACGGCTGTAAAGACCATTTCATAGCCTGGTAGTCACGTCTACTGGTTGACTCTGAGCCAGGAGGTACACCTCCTCCCATAGCTCCATCAGTTACACCTGTAGCAGGCACTTGTGCCTCAAGTAGCTTCATTCGATACTCATGGTCACGTTTTTCTTTCTCGGCTTCCAACTCAAGCCGTTTCATTTCAGTATCAGCCGCTATCCTCTTTTCCTCAAGAGCCACTTTACTGGCTTCCAGTTCTCTTTCTGCTCTCCTACTCTCTCTTTCCTCTTGGCGAAAATTCCTTTCCACCTCTTGGACATAGGATTTCAAAGCATCTCCTTCAAGACCAGACTTACGTCCAGTTTCCTGAACTTTGTCCAAGTCTAACTCTTGGGTAGACATGTTGACTATGAGAGGTGGGTACTCAAGTATGTGTGGGTGAAGCAATACAATGAATCAATAATCAATAGTACTAACTAATCACCACAACACAAATGTCCGTCAGACAGTTAGGAGATAGGTAGAAGTAGTAGAATCTTATGTAGACTGAAGTAGAGGATAAAGACAAAGTCCCTATCCCTAAGTGAGAGGTCTACAACACACAAAGATCCTGGAATAATCCCGGACGAGCCCCCACTCTGAAACGGAGTGTTTCGGGTTCACCTTGGGTAGTGAGAGTGAACCACACCCGAGGTGTCTCTGGCACTCCCGTGTATTCTAGCCCCAGGGGTTGGACGAGCAGATACACATTTTTACTCTGTGGTTGATCTCATGTTAGTTAGTTACGTCTACACGCCCCTCCAGATTCTAGACCCCCACTAACTACCTACACCTGTTGAACAATGAACACTTAGGCATCGTCCGAGACCACACTCAATCATTATACAAAGAGCAAGTCAACTTACATAAAGTTTATTCTACCCTTGAGAATATAGAACTGAAATGAACATCCTGATAGAAGAATCTATTTACACAAATAGAAGATAGAGTAGAGACAGAATTAGAGATGTAGGTGTCTTCATCGAGTTGAGAAGTAGAGTGGATGCAGATGTCCCGTCCAGTCGGTCCGCCACTCACCCGGCTTCCTTCCAGTGAGATGACTAGAACCTTGGAGACCACTCCGTCTCCCGAACGTGGAACCACAACAATAGAGTCACTGCTGGACCACACTTCACTGGACCAACTGCATCTATAACACTCCCACGGAGTCACTGGTAATACAGTTCTCGAACACTACCGGGTTGGAGACAATCTTCCTGGACTTGGCTCCAAGTATTGGTTCCTTCGATGAACTAAATAGTCACTGACCAATCGAATGGTCTGTCACTCATAGCACAGTCCCACTGCAGAACCGATATGGCATTGACCAATTCAATGGTCTCTTACAGTCACACTTTGTAGGATCAGATATGGCTACTGAAAAAGGTTACTGAGTCCTTCTAGAACACAGTTGATAATCTGGATACGGAAACAGTACATTAATAGAATCAGACATCTATTTTACGGAAACAATTCAGGTTGGACTATACTCCATAGTCCCTTCCACCGGGTTACACTTGCCCCAAGTCAATAACTGGTGTAGTTCTTCTCAAGACCTGCCCCTAGAGCTGTCCACAGAACCATTCAAGTGTCTGAAGATCAGTTACTTCTGCGTTTAGGCAGAACCCCCGTCAAACCAGACGGACCGGTGTTCCCTGTCGTTGAGCATGATTACTCAACATGCTGAAATGTTCCTGGCAAAAACAGAGTATCTTCTATTTGAAAACGATCACAAACCATCACTTCCCACACGTGCACCTTCAGGGAAGTTGTATGTCTTGAAGCAAACTTCACGCATGGTGAATCACATTGGGTACCTGGTGTGGTTGAGTCTGGTGTGATAAGTAAAGAACTGAACCCTTCGCTCTGTCACACGAAGTGGTTTCCTGCCAACAATAATTATAGTTGACTGGTTCCTCAACAGGTAAACTCCTGAAAAGGAAGAGCGACCGGTGAGAGTATACTGGCCCAAACATTAGTCCACATGCATCCTACCAATAACTACTCAACCCTCAGTCATGCTAGTTAGTTATTCATATAACCAAAGCATTATCTCTATATGGAGAGTAGCAAAGCATGGGTTCACAAATGTCAGCTGGCCTCACAGAACAGCCCGTCAAACAGAGCAAGAGATCAGAATGACGAGTCTGATCATAGGTCTCACCTATCCCTAATCATCTACCAGTCGTCGCTAACGTCAGTAATGATACAAGGCTGTTATTGTTCTAATTTAATCGAACTAAACAAATAGGTAAAGAGTCCCTAGACTCGTTCCTAACATCATCAATGTTCATTAAGAAACATAATCTTGATCAATATACGATCCCTCGGGATCTAGGAATAGTACATGATCACATCCACTATGTACACAAGCCTGTTTGCTGGTGGGACCACCGGCCCACGCCACAGCAAACTCTTCTTTTCAGACTCTGCCTTAGAGTCAAGAAGCCTTCTTGAGAATACATGTTCCCCACATGTTCCAAGGGTACTGTTCCAGTTCTGTCCTCCCAAGTGGTTTAGCCTTGGCATGGACTGAACTTCATCGTTGGTTTGGTCTACCAACACATACTTTCATAACTTGCTTTCACATCCCCCTTATCCTATATTTCCCCAGTCTCATACAGCCTCCTTGCATCCTTCCATACTTCCAGCACCTTAGCATTCACTCGCACTAGCGCCAGTATGAAAGAAACCGGATAGCTCAGACAAGATTTCAGAACGCATATTTACATCGCGACGGCACGCAGTGTTATCACGCGTCGAGCTATTCGGCGTTCGGAATTACCCCAGGAAGTATCACATGCCATGACCTAATATATATACACAAGGTCACATCATATATATATATAGATATAGCACCAAAGCCACTTACCTTTCCACAGAAATCCGCTGTTCCACACAATGAATTCCCTATTAAGTTATTACACAATAGTTACATCATTCCTGGTGGCACAGAACTAAGTTCTTCCTTTACTTAGTAACTAAGCACAATTTTGTCTGAATCTCCACCTACCAACTTACCTGGTTTTCTAACCGTTCTTCTGGCTTCAGCAACTGACTGACATAATCTAAGTTTCCATCCGGCACAAGTAACTATGTTTTATTCTAACACAGCAACCTAAAAGATGCAACGATTGGCAATATATGGTACATATATTTGGAACCCAAATCGCCCACATCACATTACGGCGTTCCTAACAGCTGATTCGCGAGCACACGGTAAACAAACCCACGATTAATTGTCACCTGCGTTATCGATCGGTTTGCTAATTAGTATGCAAGGGCATCCGCATAGGTAATGAGGTTAGAACAATGGCGTGTGGAACACACGTACAAAGTTAAATGATTTAAACAAATATCTACCTGAATAAGTAGAAACCAGCTCTCCAGTCAGCTTCCGAACTGTTCAAGGGCTTCTCAGCTTCCTTTCCATAACAGTCAGCCGAATCATGGTTGAGGTGAGACGCAACACAAAAATGGCTCACATCAGGCCTGCGTCTGTTCTCTTCGAACAAAAGTAAGTGAATGACTGGTTTAGCCAATTTCCCGCTTCGTGCCAACTCAATGCGCACTAGAAGCGAGTGCTTCTTGAGAAAAGATACTTTCTCGGGAAACCGTCATTCCCCGCCTAGAGTTTCTAGATCTCTCTGCACGAGAATTTAGAGCGATACCCAACATCACGGGTTACTCGAATTCCGGTGTTTCGAGAAGATTCTAGATAATAAGTCCTCCATCGGCTTCCCTCAGTCTATTTTTAGCTGGGAAGGTCCCCGATGACGCGCCAAAATAGTGCGGTATCTTGACGACCCAAGACAGATAAACGCGTTTCGTCACATAGGCCCCCACTTTAAGAGGATCGACCCCGTCGTTCCACTTCTACGCAGAAGCTGTCTATGTCGTTCGTTCTTCTTTCTAAGAGACCGGATGGCGGGTGAGGAAGTCTAACCCGTCAATATTGTATAGAATACTTTTACCACATTCGGTGGGGTGACAAGCTATTCAGTATCACGGGTGATCAACGCCTACTCCGCTACTGCGATCGGGCATCTCGCAGTATCTTGCGGACCAGAGCTCCCGTCTCGACCTGATTTAACGATCGTTCCTGCCAGAGTTTACTGGACTTCTGCAACTCCAGCTTCCCCTTTCGAGGACCCAGCTGGACTGCAGTCGGTCGGATTGAGGGACCACGGGTCTGTGTCCGTTCCGACACAACCCACCTCTTCCGACCACGGTTCTCAGTGTAGCTAGCACTGCGGGTGTTCCTTTGGCCGGTCATGTTCCCCCGAGCACCGGGCTGAACCGAAGAAGGTACCTGCACATACATATAGGACTTCCTATGGTGTGACAGGCTTTCCGCTACCTGACCTGAACCCCGAACCGTTCTTTCAGCGAATCTCTGCGCCCTTGGGCTGGTGGACTTATCATCGGGCTTCCCCTCATAGCGCATGAGGAGACTGGAATGGAAAGTAGTAGACTTTCCCAGGATCACCACTCCATAGTGCTTGTGGAGCCCCACTTTATCCACTAGGAATGGGCCCTGCCACCCGATTTCGAATTCGTTCCCCTCGATTGGGAGGAGTACTAGAACTCGGTCTCCAACCTCTAAGGATATCTTCGTCTTCGTCCGTTTCTCAGGTGTGCATTTACGGCACTCCGGACAAGACCTAATATACCTGCGCACGTCGCCTGTCATTCCCGGCCACCAATAGTACCGGGATAGACATTTACTGGTTGTCCCTACAGTCCGATGTCCGGTTGGGGACCTGACATGTACCGTTCGCAGCAGATTAGCTCCGAAGCTCTCAGGAACCAACTTACGTTCCCTCTGCCTTTTCTCTGTTCCAGTCTGAATTAATGGTGACTGGTTATCAGAGTTGAACTTACCCTGAATTAACGGGTTTTCATTGTTGGGCAACCATTCCGAACAAAGACACTCTGTCGCATCCTTGCTCCGAGCATTACTCCTTCTATCCGGGTGAGTATTTCGGAGACTTACCTTTTCGAGACCCTCTTCCTCTGTATCTCTGACCTGCCTAGACCCAATCACTGGTATCTTGACGACCCAAGACAGATAAACGCGTTTCGTCACAGTACTTTACGTTCACATCTAGCCTCCATATTCAAACAATCTAATAATATATAAGGATGAGCCTTCACGATCAACTAATAAATGTACTTTAAAGCTGGACAAAAGTCCTAACGTTCACAAATCTAGGTTCAAATCTTAATTAATTTAAAGCCGGACGATGCCACCACGATCACACATGTCAGGGTCTTAAACCTGGCTCGTTATACCTAACACATGTGAGACAAGTACAAGTACAACATGATTGGACTTGAGACACAACGACACGAAGTTCAATGGATTTATTTACAAGTCACATGCAATACGATCTAGTTTGGCATGTGATGATCATTACAATACATATACAATACATCAATACACTTACAGACAACCCACAGCTTTACAGTCTATCTCCCAAGATGTACAAGCACTCGACTTTCGGGCACAGAACTACACAAAGCCTTTCACTACCCACACGTCCTGTCTGGTCCGAGTACCCAAGCTGTCTGCCTGTTTCTCGCAAAGCGCTTGCCCTCTGTGGATTGGCTTCACGAAGACTGCGTGCGTCTTGCTTTGTCCTTGCCTGACCGCTGGCCAACGCGTCAGCCAGCAACCTGCGGGCAGGTAACTAATACTCGCCTGGCGGGCGTAACGATGTTACTGCATCCCGGTTGGGGACTATTCGCCTGGCGGGCGTAACGATGTTCCTGCATCTCGGTTGGAGACATTCGAGATTCTGACACTCCTCTTTATTTCTTCCGTCAACTCTCTCTTCATTCCCAGTTTTTCTGGGACTTCTGTATTTGATAGTTTTTGTTTCCATGAAATACAACATATTCGTCTGTATATCCACATCTCCAGGGCTTCTAAGCGACTTTCTGTTGTTGTTGTTGTTGTTGTTTGTCCATCAAGAATGATGATGACCATTCATTTCATCCAGTGGGGTTGAAGGTATGGAGCCGTCTGTTCTAAGATGGCTGATAAAGCCTATTTTGGCTCGAAATGTTCTTTGACAATGTGGCCAAAGAATGCTTGACGTTTCTGGAGGAAGATTTCCTGCAGTGGTTTTTCTGTCCTGCCTTTTCTTTACAGCTCTTGCAGTCCTGGTTGCCCCACACATAACTACACCCTTATGTAATGATGCACGCCACGAATTTCGGTCTCCGGCTGCAGTCTCCCAGGTGTCATGTTGAATTCCAAAATAATTCAGAGAGATTTTCAGAGTTTCTTTAAAGCGTTTCCTCTGGCCACCTTGGGAGCGTTTACCATAATGCAGTCCGCTGTAAAAAATTCGTTTAGGGAGCCTGTGATCTGGCATGCGAGTCAAGTGACCAGCCCAGCGAATCTGATTCTTCATCAGTAGAATGTGGATACTGGGCATGGACGCTCTTTCTAGGACTTCAGTGTCTGGGATCTTGTCTTGCCATTTAATCTTCAGTAGCTTCCTTAGGCAGACTGTATGGAAGCGGTTTAATTTCCTAGCGTGTCGCTGATAAACAGTCCAGGTTTCACAAGCATATATGTGAGAAAGCTGAAACATTATGTTGCATGACCGCCTCTGAGTTGGCATATAGAGCGCAATCATCAGCAAACAGGATCTCTCTGAAGGTGTCGCTGTTAATTTTGGTTTTAGCTTTCAGCCTTCTGAGATTGAACAACTTTCCATCCATACAGTAGTTGATGTCTATTCCAATGTCGTTGTTCTCGAAGGCATTCGTCAACATAGCTGAAAACATGAGACTGAACAGTGTTGGTGCCCGGACAAATCCTTGCTTCATTCCATTGGTGACAGGAAAGGGCTCAGACAGTTCACCATTTTCCTGTACTCCTGCATACCATCATGAAATAAACGCACTATTTGGACAAACTTTCGTGGACAGTCGTATTTTGCCATTATCTTCCACAATCCTTCTCTGCTGACTGTATCAAAAGCCTGGGTAAGGTCAATGAAAGTGGAGAACATTTCGCAGTTATGTTCCTGACATTTCTCTTGCAGCTACCTTGCAGCGAAAATAATGTCAACAGTTCCACGTTCTTTTCTGAAGCGACATTTACTCTCAGAAAGAAGACCTTGATCGAGATGGGCCGTGAGGCGATTGAGAAGAATTCTGGCGAGTATCTTCCCTGCAATTGAAAGCAAGGAGATGCCTCGGTGGTTGTCACAGGATTGGCGGTTTCCTTTACGTTGTAAAGGTGGACTATTGACGCGTCCTTGAAATCTTGTTGCATGGTCTCGTTCACCCATATGTTTGTAAATACTTGTTGAAGCTGCTCTGTTAGGACCGGCCCACCTGCCTTGTATATCTCTGCTGGGATGGAGTCAGGACCAAGTGCCTTGCCGCTGGAGAGTTGCTGGATGGCTTTGTTTACTTCCACTATGGTTGGCAGGTCATCAAGTGTCTCATTGGTGGGAACTGTGATATAATAAAACGTCCTTACCCTTTCCTATTTATTGACTCCCTTAAAAATAAACAACCCCTTTCAACTACGGTTTAAGTATCTTACTGAATATAGGATAAAAACTAACCCGTAGGGTAGCTAAATTAATTTGGCCTTAATTTGGCCTACGTACCTGGTCAACAGTCGTCGACTGATTGTAGGACAAAGGCCCAGTGTAGCCATTTTTAGTTCAAGCTAAGAAAGTAAACAGACGTGCGTTCCCTTGTGGGATTTCTTTCCCCGTGTGGGGAAAAGGTATTGTTGCCTTTAAAAACATGATTCTCTTCAAGCTATTGGTATGTTATATCTACATTATTAAGATGGATTTATGTATTACATAGACCAGTATGTTTAATTAAGAATTAGCTACAATTCTCTTAAACCAGGCTGGATGATGTTTACCAAGGAAACACATGTGGGCGCCACGCTGTAATTTTTCCTATGTCGTACCATTTCAAATCCCTATGTTAATATCTTTTATAGTCATTATGAACTTATATCTAACTAATAGTGTTTATAACCTATGAATATTATGTGTACATATATATGTACACATAAAGTATCAACTCTCATGTCTGAAACACATTCTAGAGATTTTCTCAATGTAGGAGCAGACCCCTGATTCATACTTCATAGTAGAGAACTTGTGTCTGTCAATTTCATATTCCTATGTTAAAACTTCTATGCACTGTGAACAATAGCTCATTATTTATGCTTAGAAATCTGCAAATAATCTATGTACTATAGAAAGGTGTTTTATCCATGCGGGGACATACAAATGATTACGCGTATTCCTGACTCTTAATCAGGGGATAAAATACTTCGCCACATCATAATCTGTAACTTGGAACTATAGTGTTAAATTTTAGTACCATCCTTTTGTTAACAGATTAGTAACCACTCCATATGAGGGTGAACATACAATCATTTCATAAAATAGTGTTAGGGACATGACATGTTTGAATATAAATTCATGAACAATTAAAGTAAACGCGTGATGTAAATGCATGTTCGGATAGGATTCAATCCCCATCGCCTCACCGTAGTAGAAACAGAAGCGAAGATTGATGTGAATAAATTGCTTGCAATATTCAGAATACTGGACTGTGCGGCATAAGTTATTCTAATAAATACACTCCGAATAATAGCAGTCATTCGCATACCATATCACAGCGATTACTATCCTCATGTGCTGTACGCAGTGGGAGAAAACAATGGATGTTTTAGTTTATGAAGAAAATTCAAAACCCTAGGCTCCCTGCATCATCATTATGATTATTATGTATGATTATCATGTACTTAATATCAGAGAAATGTACATGTATGTTTTTTTCTGGTATGAGAATTTTCTCTGTTCTGATTGTTACTTTTTCCTGTGGGAATATACATTTTAATGTTGCACCTTGGGATTAGAGGATGTTGATGTAAGAATCCATGTGTATGTCAGTACTTAAGAAGCCAATGTTGAATAGTCTTGACCTAATGATGATTATAGTGCCGAAAGGAAGACGCGGCATTAGAAACCACAGAGATTCTGTATAGGCTATTCTCTTCAAGTAATGAGAGAGACAATATCAACATATTGGATGGACAGAATGACTTCACTCATCTAATAGTCCCAGTAACAACAGAACATAAAATATAAGTGAGAAAATACCTTACTCACTATGAAGAGTTAGAATGGCTCTACTCAGCAATGAGGGACAGTGGAACGTGGACACCCACTCCTTTCCCCTTCTCCCCTTGTTGTTTTGTATTTGTGTTTGTAATTGTGTTGTAAACTTTTACCATAACACAGTATGTTAATGCTCTTGTTGTATTCTTGTCATCCCTTTTCTATAGAAGAGAAGCAGGTGGTGGTTAAATGTGGTGGGACTATATCACTGAACCTGGATCCTGGGTCAACAGCCAGAAAGTGAATGTCCTAACCATAGTCTGCATCTAGAAATACCCATGGACTGCTGCGCTCAATAGCTCCATAGCGAGCAACAGATAAATTAGAAGACAACTGACTGGGTGAGTGATTAAGTCCTATTTTAGTAGGAATATCCAGGATGGACTTCAACATCTAATAGTCTACAAAGATGAAGATCATCAGAGTACTGACAACAGTGTATCGTTTGCGTTACTTCTGAGAAGTATCACCTATGGCCTCATCATTCAACTAAGTCAGTGAAACTGGGACAATCCTTCTTCAAGTTACTAAAACTAACAACAGTGAGTAACCTTCAACTGTTGGTTGGATTACCAAGTTAATATCCACAATGGATAAGTCTTCGAAAGAACATCTCACAGCTGCAACAGTCAAACATAAGGTTCCAGCCATGCAACCCCAAGTTCTAGCTATGAACACCAACTCAAAATGGGAGAAGACACTGAACCACATAAGCCAATACAACCAAGGTACAAACTTAATATCATCTGAAACATAACTACGAAACCAGATTACCTCAAGGTTCCAAACCCTGAACACCATCAGATAAAAGATCATATGAAAGCAACTAAATGCCTCTACATCAGCAACAAGAGGAATCATCCAATTGTTTGCAAACCTGTTACTGTGCTGGATTTATTCATCTGTGGATATATGTAGGTATAGATCAATTGTGGCCATAGTCACAGATACTACCATGAGATGCCTCTCAGTCAATTAAAGTTCTACACTGGACTAGATAACAACGACTAATTCCTTGCCGGTCCAATGTCAGCCTAAATGCCATGGGTTATAGACTCGCGACTAGGTGGGTGAAACCTTAGTGTAAGCCAATTTGGTAGTCGGATATTATAAGCCGAGAAGCTGAATGGACGTCAACTTCTCATCAGACCTGATGATAAAGGGAATTACCTTCTGCAAAGCTTAAGTGGAACTCCTGAAGTATGACCAACCGGAGGCACCAAATTTCACAAACAGGGCACCGAGCCTAAGGCAACAGAATATTCGTGATTCTAGCCCCAAACGGAGGGGATATATGGTGTGTGATTTTTCAATTCCTGGGTTATGGAGTATAAAATAGTCACCAGCCAATTACCAGTGGATAAATATTAGGAACATAACTGAGTGCATTAATTCGGTACCCAGATAATGGGAAAAGGATCTAATCGACAGCAATGATGAACCCTTAACCGCACACCAGGAGAAACATGACTCTATTAATGAGTTTAATTAGTAATACAAAATGCTGTTTATGTGTTGGTTTTTTTCTGAAGGTAACAGGTCAGTAGTTTTTTTCCAATGGTATATAGATGGTATAGTATTTTGACACCAGCTCATTATTTTTTTAAATGAGAACATTGTAAACGGTGTCAGAACCAAATGTTTATATGTTGGGGTTCTAAGTACTTTGATCATTATTTGCCTTAATTATGAGGGTAAATGAAAGTAGACCCAATTTGTGGTTGTTGTGTTGTTTGTAATAACATTGTTGGTTTTTTTGGGGTCACTGGGTACTATATTGTAACAATGCAACTAATTCCCATGCCTGTCTGAAAATGCATAGTGTTTATTACACCTATATATGTAACTGCAGATCTTGAGTTAATACCTGAACTGTTTGTCCAAAAGTGTTGTGTACATCAAGTAAATGTGGTGTCCAACAAGTGGTTGTTTATATGTTGTGAGCAATCAATATCCTTCTAGCACTATAGTTAATTTAAAGGGTGATGAAGTGGGAAGGGAAACCTACACACAGATGCCATTGTTTCAAGGATTGAACTCTTTTCTCCTGGGATTTGTGGTAAATATCCCTGATCACCCTGCATTCTAACCAGTGACCAGAGAATCAATAATACCCCCTAGACATTGTAACGAAATATTCTTAGGAATTAAAATCCACATCCCACATGAACTTTAGGAAGGCAGTTGATAGTTTCATCATCGAAGAAGGAAGTTGCATTTAAGATGTTGCTGAAATGCTCTGCCCAGCGTTGAAGGATTTCTTTCTTATCGGTGACAAATGTTCCGCATGTGCACTGAGGAGGGGAGCTATGCCTTTCTTTGTATGTCGACCGCAGTTAGGGTACCCACCAACCGCGGCTAGCTGGTTAGGTAGTGATGGAGCAGACAATGTTTAGGGCACCTTTTCTAGCCCCTTCCTCATGCTATGGAGGTGAGCAGTGTGTTCCTATAGAGGGCTGTTCAGTCGCTCAGGGGGCTGGCGAATCCCACTGCTGCTCCGGTCAGTAGAAGACGACCATATGGCCTGAGCCGCCTGTGTGCAGGTCTGCGACTACGGCTACCAGCGTACCCACGCCTGCCGCTTCGCCGCTCGCCCATTGCCACAGGGCTTGAAGGTGATATATGACGTTGGATGAAGAATGACTTGCGCGATGACTTGGATTAAAGTGAGGAAGAGTTGCGCAATTCGTCGACCTCACTCTCTCGCCTGAGTCCATCTGAGTCCAGTGGTAGGACAAGTCAAGACGACTGGAGACGAATACAGGTGCAGTGGATGATCAGGGCGCTCTACGTGTCTTGCCGTGCTCATTACGTTCCACAACGCTTTGCAGGTAAACGCCGTCTTGCCCGTTGAATCAGGAATTTTTTCTTCTGCGCAGTCTGCTGAATCCTGTCTTCACATGCTGGGTAGGCATACCCTTGTTTACCGCTTGGTTTGACACCAAATCGGCTACCCACGCCTGGTTTAGCCAGCCTCTCACAGCTGTTGCCCGGGGGGTGGGCGCTGTCGCATGCTGACAGCTACTAGGAGCCACAGGCGCGAGCTGGGTGTCAGGCTTGGACCAGTGGGGGATGGGTCCTAAAAAGGACATGAGAGTCATCCTTACCAAAGGTGCTACCAATGCCTGACACCCCGTACCCATCAAATTAACTTTCTAGTTGCTTGTTCAATGTCCAGGCTTCCGCGCCATACAGTAGCGTTGAATATACGTAGCATTTGATAATTCTCATATTTAAAGCGCTGTTAATCTCTCTAGATGTTAATACTGACTGCATGCTGTTGAAATAATTTTTGGCTATTCCTATTCTCGTTTTGATTTCTACCTAACTTCTGCCATCATTTGTTATTGTTTTTTTTTTTAGCAGGACTCACGGTTGCCAGAGGGGCCAGAACGCCCCATTATGTCCCCGCGTGTCGGGTGACCATACCTGGCCCTGGCAAGATCAAGCGCAGAATACTTCACTTTGATCTTAGCGAAAGGGCCGAGAAGTGATCATCTGTTATTATGTGTGACCCTAGGAGGCCAGTAAAAAAATGATTTCCCCACAGAGGGGTATATACGAGTCCAATAAATGGACCCTACATTGAAAGTATACCTTTAAAAATTTAGACATAAATGTAGAACTACAACGTTGATTATAAAATGTAAATATATCAAGATTCTCTATTGGTATATAAGAATTTTGGACAACTTTTCTAGATTTTAATATTGACTTCAATCTATTTTCTTTCCTTTAAATAAAAAAAGATAAGAAATTTATAACTTTGCTACAGTAATAATATTATAGTTGCTATATAATTTAATATTTATAATTTTAGTAATATCCCTTGCAATATTATTAGATGATTATGTCCCCTACTCATTGCTTTTCTATGTGATCTTAATTTAGCTATCTGGTAATTGCAGATAGTGTCGCGCTGGTTTTAACGTGTTGGTATGGGAGCCGGTCATCAGAAAGCAATGGCAAACTACTGAGCGTAATCTTGCCAAGAAATCAACAATCAGCTGAAAGATGCTGGTGTTGACAGCGATGTCCCGTTAAAGGACATTCGAACAAAACAAAAACAAAAATAAAAAACCTCACTCAGCGTGTAGCGGCTGACGACAGCTATTGTATTTTGTGTTGGTGTATTCTTCTTCTCTGTCTGCCTGCGTAGCGCCACAGTTTGGCTTCACCACTTTTGACTTGATATTCTTACAATCTTATTTAAGTGCAGATGTTAGTTAGTCAGTTAGTCGCGGTTCCAACTTCACAGCAACGGGTCGTCCCCATTATGCTCCGTTCCTGTGCCAGTTAATGTCACACTAAATGCTCCTCATTTCCCTATGTGAACAATGGAATAGACAGGAGTCTCGGTAAGCCAACAGCACGCACAGGTACACTATGCATAAAGCCGCCGCCAAAATGCCAACACAACAGACCTCCACAAAAAATATAGTTCATCGTCGATGGAATCGGCAGTCACCAGAAAGACTTCATTGACCCGGGTTGTATCTCATATGGCTCGGTCTCTTTCCGCAGGGCAACCCGCTGAAAGTGTCGCACTAAGCACGAACTCCGTAGCTCCAGCGATGACCCCCAGAAGTCTCCTGAAAAATGCACTTGTGAATAGAAAAGGCAAACCGGTCAATTCAGCAGTAGCCGGCTGCAATCGTTCCGAATATGCAGTTCACGCTACAAACAACAGCGGACTGATGTAAAAGCATTCCACGCGAAATTAACAGCTCATAGTGTCGCGCCAAGCACTCACTCAGTAGCAGGGCGACAGAACCATTAAGTGCAGATTCACAGTCAACACTTCATATATTTAGTCGGTCTGCATCTATGAGGAAATTGTTCCAGCCCAGTCCATTTTTCGTAGCTTTCCAAAGAATCTCTGCCTGCAGGCCTATTAGCTTGTTCATTTACACTTACACCGGTGTGGCTTGGCACGAAAATGAAACTAATTTTTATCAACCTTGGCCTCCTAAGAGACTCCATGCGCTATTTTCTAACACAAGCCATGTCGATCTTCATGTTCTCCGAGGCACTGAGAAAGTATGCCTGGGTGAATGTCGGTGTCTCCAGCCTGGCATCTCTTGCTTTACTTACTGCCATGACTTCCGTAGTAAGACAACTTGTTTTCAAAACGAAGACGTCGTAGTTTTCCTTCGTAGTCCTAAAATCCCACGAGTTTCCCAAATGTCGAGCAACAGACCCATATCTCTTGATGACTGCATCATTCTACAACATTCTAAATATCAAAGTCCGAACTTCTGCCTCCATAGTTACCTGATCTTATTATCTCCACCAACTGTCCGTACCGATTCATGATGAACAGGCCGTACCGCACTCTGCTGGCACTTGTATCCATTCTGCACCAGGTTCAGTGTAACTAAGAGAAGAAACCCGTTGAATAATGTCCTCTTTTTAACCTTTTTCTTAATTTCATTATGTAGTGGACGTTGTTGTTGTTGTTATTGTTGTTGTTGTTGTTGTTGTTGTTGTTGTTGTTGTTGTTGTTGTTGTTGTTTTGTTTGCACTGGTTCTGAAGTAGGCACGTATTCAGAAAATTATTCTTCTGTCTCCGATGGTTGGAAAATCAATACGGTACCGCATCTGTATCTTCATGCCTATTGTATTATTTGTTCACCAAAGTATGGTGTGCATAGTGGACTGATGAATTCCACTTTGTGGTTTCTGGTCGCCGAATCTCCAAATGGATCTCCTTTCCTCGGAATACTGAGTGTCTACCACAGTGGTTCTCGACCTTATTTGGCCCATGAACCCCTTCACTATATGTTCAGAATCGCATTCTCCCCACCCCTTTCCAATTTGCCACCCCTCACTCCCCCCCCCCCCCCCCCCCAAAAAAAAAAAATAAAAAAATAAAACAGTCCCGCGTAAAGTGATGACAAATTACACATAAATACTACAATGGATGACGAAAGCAAACATGCATTCATTGGCATTAAAATCGCTGTGAATATTCCATAACAATATTAAATAATGATCGCTGGAGTATGACAAGGACACTGTTATTTCCCGCCATTAAAATATCAAATTACAGCTTGCGACCTTCATCATTTTAGTTTGGGATGATCATTCCAATGAACATAATTAAACACAGAGATAGTGCGAGACGTTCAAACACATCTGGAACATAATTAAACACAGAGATAGTGCGAGACGTTCAAACACATCTGGAACATAATTAAACACAGAGATAGTGCGAGACGTTCAAACACATCTGGAACATAATTAAACACAGAGATAGTGTGAGACATTCAAACACATCTAGAACGAGATAGTGCGAGACGTTCAAACACATCTGGAACATAATTAAACACAAAGATAGTGCGAGACGTTCAAACACATCTGGAACATAATTAAACACAGAGATAGTGCGAGACGTTCAAACACATCTGGAACATAATTAAACACAGAGATAGTGTGAGACATTCAAACACATCTAGAACGAGATAGTGCGAGACGTTCAAACACATCTGGAACATAATTAAACACAGAGATAGTGCGAGACGTTCAAACACATCTGGAACATAATTAAACACAGAGATAGTGCGAGACGTTCAAACACATCTGGAACATAATTAAACACAGAGATAGTGCGAGACGTTCAAACACATCTAGAACATAATTAAACACAGAGATAGTGCGAGACGTTCAAACACATCTAGAACATAATTAAACACAGAGATGGTGCGAGACGTTCAAATACATCTGGAACATAATTAAACACAGAGATAGTGCGAGACGTTCAAACACATCTGGAACATAATTAAACACAGAGATAGTGCGAGACGTTCAAACACATCTGGAACATAATTAAACACAGAGATAGTGCGAGACGTTCAAACACATCTGGAACATAATTAAACACAGAGATAGTGCGAGACGTTCAAACACATCTAGAACATAATTAAACACAGAGATAGTGCGAGACCTACAAACACATCTAGAACATAATTAAACACAGAGATAGTGCGAGACGTTCAAACACATCTGGAACATAATTAAACACAGAGATAGTGCGAGACGTTCAAACACATCTGGAACATAATTAAACACAGAGATAGTGCGAGACGTTCAAACACATCTGGAACATAATTAAACACAGAGATAGTGCGAGACGTTCAAACACATCTAGAACATAATTAAACACAGAGATAGTGCGAGACCTACAAACACATCTAGAACATAATTAAACACAGAGATAGTGCGAGACGTTCAAACACATCTGGAACATAATTAAACACAGAGATAGTGCGAGACGTTCAAACACATCTGGAACATAATTAAACACAGAGATAGTGCGAGACGTTCAAACACATCTGGAACATAATTAAACACAGAGATAGTGCGAGACGTTCAAACACATCTGGAACATAATTAAACACAGAGATAGTGCGAGACGTTCAAACACATCTGGAACATAATTAAACACAGAGATAGTGCGAGACGTTCAAACACATCTGGAACATAATTAAACACAGAGATTAATAAACTGGGAGAACATGGACGGACCTGCAGCAGATAGCAAGAGATGGGTTGGCTGAGGACCTGTGTGACAGTGGGGGAAAGGGGGGGGGGGTATTGGAACAGGCTCAAGACGAACCATTGCTGCTCTCTGAAAGACTTCTCATTCCCGTTCACCAGGTAACAATGGCTGACTTCACGCGCGCTGTCTGTATGTGAGGGCACTCTGTATTCTTGCCATGGCCTACTGTGTGATCTGCTCACATTCTTGTCTGCCCTTGAGTTATACTGCACTCATACTGAGGTGAATGGTCAGCCCACATGGAGGCTCCACACATGGTGACCCTCATTCAGTGAGGAGTGAGCAGAGGGTCTTTGCAACGCTGAACGTATGAGGAGTAAATGCAGACAGATGTCTGTATATATGTTGATATATGCAACATTCAGTTTTCAGTTCATCTGTTTGTCGGCTCTGTGGCAAAGGAGTTACGGGCGCAGTTCGTAATACCTCATACCGCGTTCAAAACACAGCTGCGGGTGATTCGTCAGCAAACCGCACTGCGTTGGTTTTTATAAAATGTTATAAGTGTCGGTCGTTCAGAAAATGGCAAAACTACTGAACGTACACTTACAAAGAAATCAAGAACAGCCAAAACATTATGGGGTTGACTGTAACATCCTGTAAAGGATATCAACTAACTAACTGTTCGTTCACTCCTAACTTTAGTGAGAACTGTCCCATTACAGTTGTTGATTAGTCCACCTTGTTGATGATATGTTCCTTTCTCCCGCTACAGTTGTTGATTAGTCCACATGGTTGATGATATGTTCCTCTCTCCCGCTACAGTTGTTGATTAGTCCACCTGGCTGATGATATGTTCCTCTCTCCCGCTACAGTTGTTGATCAGTCCACCTTGTTGATGATATGTTCCTCTCTCCCGCTACAGTTGTTGATTAGTCCACATGGTTGATGATATGTTCCTCTCTCCCGCTACAGTTGTTGATTAGTCCACCTGGTTGATGATATGTTCCTCTCTCCCGCTACAGTTGTTGATTAGTCCACATGGTTGATGATATGTTCCTTTCTCCCGCTACAGTTGTTGATTAGTCCACCTGGTTGATGATATGTTCCTCTCTCCCGCTACAGTTGTTGATTAGTCCACATAGTTGATGATATGTTCCTTTCTCCCGCTACAGTTGTTGATCAGTCCACCTGGTTGATGATATGTTCCTTTCTCCCGCTACAGTTGTTGATTAGTCCACCTGGTTGATGATATGTTCCTCTCTCCCGCTACAGTTGTTGATCAGTCCACATAGTTGATGATGTGTTCCTCTCTCCCGCTACAGTTGTTGATTAGTCCACCTGGCTGATGATATGTTCCTCTCTCCCGCTACAGTTGTTGATTAGTCCACATTGTTGATGATATGTTCCTCTCTCCCGCTACAGTTGTTGATTAGTCCACCTGGTTGATGATATGTTCCTCTCTCCCGCTACAGTTGTTGATTAGTCCACCTGGTTGATGGTATGTTCCTCTCTCCCGCTACAGTTGTTGATTAGTCCACAAGGTTGATGATATGTTCCTCTCTCCCGCTACAGTTGTTGATTAGTCCACCTGGTTGATGATATGTTCCTCTCTCCCGCTACAGTTGTTGATTAGTCCACATTGTTGATGATATGTTCTTCTCTCCCGCTACAGTTGTTGATCAGTCCACCTGGTTGATGATATGTTCCTCTCTCCCGCTACAGTTGTTGATCAGTCCACAAGGTTGATGATATGTTCCTCTCTCCCGCTACAGTTGTTGATCAGTCCACAAGGTTGATGATATGTTCCTCTCTCCCGCTACAGTTGATGATTAGTCCACCTGTCTGATGATATGTTCCTCTCTCTCCCGCTACAGTTGTTGATTAGTCAACCTAGTTGATATGTTCCTCTCTCTCACTACAGTTGTTGATTAGTCCACCTGGTTGATGATATGTTCCTCTCTCCCGCTACAGTTGTTGATCAGTCCACCTGGTGGATGATATGTTCCTCTCTCTCCCGCTACAGTTGTTGATTAGTCCACATGGTGGATGATATGTTTCTCTCTCTTCCGCTACAGATGTTGATTAGTCCGCCAGGTGGATGATATGTTCCTCTCTCCCGCTACAGTTGTTGATCAGTCCACAAGGTTGATGATATGTTCCTCTCTCCCGCTACAGTTGATGATTAGTCCACCTGTCTGATGATATGTTCCTCTCTCTCCCGCTACAGTTGTTGATTAGTCCACCTGGTTGATATGTTCCTCTCTCTCACTACAGTTGTTGATTAGTCCACCTGGTTGATGATATGTTCCTCTCTCCCGCTACAGTTGTTGATCAGTCCACCTGGTTGATGATATGTCCCTCTCTCCCGATACAGTTGATGATTAGTCCACCTGGCTGATGATATGTTCCTCTCTCCCGCTACAGTTGTTGATCTGTCCACATGGTTGATGATGTCTTGCTACCATTTTCCATGAACTAGCTTTCTGATGACGCCACAAAGTAAAAGAAAACAGAATGGCGCCAATTCAGCCGGGCGTTGACAGTGCCGGATGTAGATCAGAGAGAAGTGTATTGCCTACAGCCGCGTCACTTGAGCACAAACTCTAGGGAGGTGGCAACAAGCTCAAGTTGACTGCTGATTTCTCTAAATCTATTCACGCTGATTCCCGAAGCATCACCAAGAAGTTTTTATTTTACATTAGCGTTTGCTTTGTACTCAAGCACAGTCTATTCACTTACTGCTGCGTCTGTATCACTGTTCTGCTTTTCCGTGTGGATTAGTTGTCCCTATTACCAATGTCCCTCGCCATCAAGCGAACCCACTCCGACTTTTAATTTATGTCCCCAAGTCAAGGACGAGAAGTCAACATTTTAATCCCACTGACCAATATAGGGATTGAACCCGCTACCTCGGCATCAGCACACCGACGAAGAAGACGAAGTTTTTCAAGTAAGAACAGCAAAAGAAGAAGAAGCAACAGCACATCAGCCGATTAAAGTTAATAAACTGTTCAAGATGCAAAAACACCACCAGTAAATTAGATAAAAACATGACCAGTAAATTAGACACAAACGCCACCACTAAATTAGACAAAAACACGAACAGTAAATTAGACAAAAACACCAACAGTAAATTAGACAAAAACACCAACAGTAAATTATACAAAAACACCACCAGTAAATTAGACAACAACATCACCAGTAAATTAGAGAAAAGCACCACCAGTAAATTAGAGAAAAACACCAACAGCAGCGGTGTCTGTACTAGCCAAACTGCCTTGATTCCTCAGGCTCAAAGACCCCTCTGCCATACATCGCAAGGTACTTTTGTTCGTCCATCACGAATGATGATGACCATTCATTTCATCCAGTGGGGTTGAAAGTATGGAGCCGTGGGTTCTAAGATGGCTGATAAGGCCTATTTTGGCGCTAAATGTTCTTTGACAATGTGGACAAAGAATGCTTGACGTTACTCGAGGAGGATTTCCTGCAGTGGTTTTTCTGTCCTGCCTTTTCTTCACAGCTCTTGCAGTTCTGGTTGCCTCACACGTGACTGCACCCTTGCGTAATGATTCACGCCACGAATTTCGATTTCTGGCTGATCTGGCTGCAGTCTCCCAGGTGTCATGATGAATTCCAAAAGCATTCAGTGAGATTTTCAGATTATCTTTAAATCGTTTCCTATGGCCGACTTGGGGGCGTTTACCACAACGCAACTCGCCGTAAAAAATTTGTTTACGGAGTCTGTGATCTGGCATGCGAGTCAAATGACGAGTCCAGCGAATCTGATTCTTCATTAGTAGAGTGTGGATACTGGGCATGGATGCTCTTTCTAGGACTTCAGTGTCTGGGATCTTGTCTTGCCATTTAATCTTCAGTAGCTTCCTAAGGCAAACTGTGTGGAAGTGGATTAATTTTCTAGCGTGTCGCTGATAAACAGTCCAGGTTTCACAAGCATATAGCAGAGTTGATAATACAACTGCTTTGTAGACTTTTAGCTTTATTTGCAGGCTTATTCCAATTCTGTCACATACATTCTTGTACAGTCTGTCAAAGGCTGCACTGGCCTTGGAGATTCTTGCATTCACTTCATCATCATTTGTGACAGCTTGTGACACAGTGCTGCCAAGATAGGTGAATTTGTCAACAACACTTAGTCTATGACCATTCACTTTGATATTCGGCACAGCGTGATTATTCCCTGGAGCTGGCTGGTACATAACTACAGTCTTCTCCAAATTGATATTGAGCGTAAAGTTGGCACAGGCATCTTAGAAAGCATTATGTTGCATGTCCGCCTCTGAGTTGGCATACAGAGCGCAATCATCAGCAAACAAGAGCTCTCTGACGGTGTCGCTGTTAATTTTGGTTTTAGCTTTCAGCATTCTGAGATTGAATACCTTTCCATCCATACGGTAGTTGATGTCTATTCGAATGTCGTTGTTCTCGAAGGCATTCATCAACATGGCTGAAAACATGAGGCTTAACAGTGTTGGTGCCAGGACACATCCTTGCTTCACTCCATTGGTGACAGGAAAGGGCTCAGACAGTTCACCATTTTCCTGTACTCTTGCCTGCATACCATCATGAAATAGCCGCACTATTTGGAAAGACTTTCGTGGACAGCCATATTTTGCCATAACCTTCCACAATCCTTCTCTGCTGACTGTATCAAAAGCCTTTGTAAGGTCAATGAAAGTGGAGAACATTTCGCAGTTCTGTTCCTGACATTTCTCTTGCAGATGCCTTGCAGTGAAAATCATGTCAACAGTTCCTCGTTCTTTCCTGAAGCCACATTGACTCTCAGGAAGAAGACCTTGATCGAGATGGGCCGTGGGGCAATGAGAGGAATTCTGGCGAGTATCTTCCCTGCAATTGAAAGCAAGGAGATGCCTCGGTGGTTGTCACAGGATTGGCGGTTTCCTTTACGTTTGTAAAGGTGAAATATTGACGCGTCATTGAAATCTTGTGGCATTGACTTGTTCACCCATATGTTTGTAAAGACTTGGTGAAGCTGCTCTGTTAAGACCGGCCACCTGTCTTGTATATCTCTGTTGGGATGGGGTAAGGACCAGGTGCCCTGCCGCTGGAGAGATGCTGGATGGCTTTGTTTACTTCCACTATGGTTGGCATGTCATCAAGTGTATCATTGATGAGAACCTGAGGAAGGCAGTTGATGGTTTCATCATCGAAGAAGGAAGTTGCATTTAAGATGTTGCTGAAATGCTCTGCCCAGCGTTGGAGGATTTCTTTCTTATCGGTGACCAATGTTCCCCCGTCTGCACTGAGGAGGGGAACTATGCCTGGTGATGTAGGACCATAGACCGCTTTCAGTGAGTCGTAGAAGTTTTTCATATCATGTCTGTCAGCAATGCCCTGAATTTCATCAGCTTTGCTGCTCAGCCAGGAGTCCCGCATGTGCCGAAGTTTCTGCTGCACTACTCTCTGAATGAACTTAAAGGCATCTGTTTTTGATGTCGACTTCGGGTCATTCAAATGTTCCTTGAGAAGAAGATGTTTCTCGGCCAGCAATTGGTTAATGTCTTCGGTATTTTCATCAAACCAGTCTTTATGCTTTCGGGGGACAGGAACCAGGATTTCCATAGCAGTGTTGTAAATTATGTCCTTTAGGGCTCTCCACTCTGTTTCTGTATCCTGTTTAGCTGCAGCATTGGGCTTGAGGCGGTATTCCAGCATATTTTCAAACGACAGCTGCATTTTCTTGCTGTTTAGGCGGGTGACATTTAGTTTTTTTTGCATTTTCATCCCCTGAGGACGCCGTGGTGGTTTGATGTGTATTTTTATTTTCGAGATAATGAGACGATGGTGTGTCCAACATTCGGATTTTGTCACCGGACCGTCTTGTCTGTCACTCCTCCTGAAGATGACATAGTCAATGAGATGCCAGTGTTTCGATCGAGGGTGCATCCAAGATGTCCTATTTCTCAAGGGGAGACGGAAAATTGTGGTGGCAATCAGGAGATCGTGTTCGGCACATGTCTGAAGGAGGAGGAGTCCATTGATGTGACAATTTCCGACTCCGTGCTTTCCGATAATGCCACTCCAAGAGGTGGTGTCCGCAAGGTACTATATTGGCAGTAAATGACAGTTTGACACCACCAGTAAATTAGACAAAAACACCACCAGTAAATTAGACAAAACACCAACAGTAAATTAAGCAAGCCTGGCGCACTAAGGTCCGCCTGTAACGAGGTTGTGGCAAACGTGTCTCTTGGCACGACAACTTCCAGACAGAGTGCACACGAGTTGTGGCACTTGAATCAGTGTAGGTAATTTGTGGGTTAAGTCTAAGTGCCAGACCAGATAGCACAGCAACATATATACGACCAGAAGTCTTATCTAGACCTCTCCCTCTCCATCCTGTATCTTTCTTCCGGTCTCCATCTATACATCCCCGTCTCTTTGTTTTTCGCCCTGCCTCTCTGTATATATCTCTCCATTTCTCTCCACCTCTCTTTGTCTCTCTTTATGTATGTGTCTTTGCCTCTCTCCATCCATCTCCATCTCTATATCTCTCTGTCCCACATTGTCTCCTCCACCTCTCTCTGTGTCTTTGTCTCTCTCCATCTATCTGCTCTCTATCCACTCTGGCTCTCTCCATCTCTCCCTGTCTCCCCTCCGCTATCAATACAAAGTTTCTGGAGTCTATCCAAGTTTTGACCGCATCAGCCACCGAGTGCCGGACGGTCCATACAAATATAGAACTAGCACCATATACCCAACAACACACAAGGCGTGTACAAGAGGTTTGATACTTGTTCTTACACACGGATCAGCTGTACTGACACAAGGATCAGCTGTACTGACACAAGGATCAGTTGTACTTACACACGGGTCAGTTGTACTGACACACGGACCAGTTGTACTGACACACGGATCAGTTGTACTGACACACGGGTCAGTTGTACTGACACACGGATCAGTTGTCAGTGACACTGTACTTTACTGTATTGTATTGTATTGTATTGTATTGTATTGCATTGTATTGTACCAATAAAAGTACGTTAAACCTTCCGTGTTATGACTGGGGTATATAATCTGAAGTTACAGTTGGACACCTCTGGTAGGTTGTCGAAGATACTGCCACAAACCGTTATCATGACAGCATATCGTGCCGTCACTCGCCGTTGTCTTAGTCACAATTAGATTAAAATCTGTCTCCTACATCATCGACTCAGCACATGGCTTCTGTATGACCTGACAACCTGATCTTTGCTGCCGGCATCCGCATAATTTGTGGGCCACACAACCGGTTAGTGGCTTCATGGACACTCTCGCACTTGAGTTTATGTAACAATTAGTGGTTACTGCCATATCTTACACTTGGGTATATGTAACGATTAGTGGTTACTTCCATACTTTACACTTGGGTATATGTAATATTTAGTGGTTACTTCCATACCTTACACTTGGGTATATGTAACATTTAGTGGTTACTTCCATACCTTACACTTGGGTATATGTAACATTTAGTGGTTACTTCCATACCTTACACTTGGGTATATGTAACATTTAGTGGTTACTTCCATACCTTACACTTGGGTATATGTAACATTTAGTGGTTACTTCCATACCTTACACTTGGGTATATGTAACATTCAGTGGTTACTTCCATACCTTACACTTGGGTATATGTAACATTTAGTGGTTACTTCCAAACCTTACACTTGGGTATATGTAACAATTAGTGGTTACTTGCATACCTTACACTTTGGTATAATGTAACATTTAGTGGTTACGTCCAAGCTAAACACTTGGGTATGTGTAACATGTAGTGGTTACGTCCAAACTAACACTTGGGTATATGTAACATTTAGTGGTTACATCCATGCTATACACTTGGGTATGTGTAACATTTAGTGGATACATCCATGCTATACACTTGGGTATATGTAACATTTAGTGGATACATCCACGCTATACACTTGGGTATATGTAACATTTAGTGGTTACATCCACGCTACACACTTTGGTATGTGTAACATTTAGTGGATACATCCATGCTATACACTTGGGTATATGTAACATTTAGTTGATACATCCAAGCTACACACTTTGGTATATGTACCATTTAGTGGTTACATCCATGCTACACACTAGGGTATATGTAACATTTAGTGGATACATCCATGCTATACACTTGGGTATATGTAACATTTAGTGGTTACATCCACTCTATACATTTGGGTATATGTAACATTTAGTGGATACATCCATGCTATACATTTGGGTATATGTAACATTTAGTGGATACATCCACACTACACACTTTGGTATATGTAACATTTAGTGGTTACATCCATGCTACACTCTTGGGTATATGTAACATTTAGTGGATACATCCATGCTATACACTTGGGTATATGTAACATTTAGTGGTTACATCCACTCTATACATTTGGGTATATGTAACATTTAGTGGATACATCCATGCTATACATTTAGGTATATGTAACATTTAGTGGATACATCCACGCTACACACTTTGGTATATGTACCATTTAGTGGTTACATCCATGCTACACACTTGGGTATATGTAACATTTAGTGGTTACATACATGCTACACACTTGGGTATATGTAACAGTCAGTGGTTACATCCATGCTACACACTTGGGTATATGTAACATTCAGTGGTTACATCCATACTATACACTTGGGTATATGTAACATTCAGTGGTTACATCCTTGCTATACACTTGGGTATATGTAACATTTAGTGGTTACATCCATGCTACACACTTGGGTATATGTAACATTTAGTGGTTACATCCGTGCTACACACTTGGGTATATGTAACATTCAGTGGTTAAATCCACGCTGTACACTTGGGTATGTATTGCATCCATGCTATACATCATCATCATCATCATCATCAACATCTTCTACTTCTGCCGTCAAGCGTCGTGGGTGTGGGGGAGGGGGATAATTTGCGCTCCAGCGCCCAGTGGGCGACACTGGATAGCGTCATTCCGTGTGATTGTACAATGTCTTTGATGTCGTCAATCCATTTTCTTCTTGGACGTCCTCTTGCCCTCGTCACAGATGATCTTTGATGTAAGGCCAGTGATGGTAGTTGCTGGTGTTGCATTCTAACGACATGGTCAAACCACTTGATCTTATGTCTTTCAATAAATGTGGCACAAAGTGTTGATCCCAAAGTCTGTCTGATAGTAGCATTTCTTACTCGGTCTCGGATTGTTAAGATGGCAGCTCTCCTAAGGCATCTCATTTCGCAGGTGTTGATTTTGCGAAGGTGTAATTTGGATAAAGTCCAGGTTTGAGATTGGTAACATAGGGTTGGTGTGAATATGCTGTTTAGTATCTGTCGTTTTGCGGACATGGGTATGTTTGGATGTTTCAGTAAGGGTGATAGTTGATATGTAAGTACACTAGCTTTTTGACATCTGATTTCAATTTCTCTGTCCAATCTGCCATCTTCTGTGATCATCCATCCATCCATCATGTGCCATGCCGGTAAGCGTGGGCGGTCATGTTCTGCCATCTCACTCGATCACCAGAGTCGTGGATCAGCTCCGTGTTTCTGTCTTGACCATGCCACAAGGTCAAGCCATCCAGGTACTTGCTTCTAGGTCTTCCACTTGGTCTGTTCCCCTCGATCTTACCAGTTGTCACCAAATTCTCCAATCCATTTCTTCTCATAACATGCCCAAAAAATTTTGACTGTCTACCTCTAATTTCTCTAATCATACTTCCAAGGTATTTGAATTCTTTAACTTGTTTCAGAGGTGTGTTATTTATCTGTATACTTAGTGGGCCTGGCGATCTGCTAACTTGCATTACTTCGGGTTTGTCTGTGTTTATACTCACATTGTATCTGCTGCAGGTTGAACTCAGATTATTAATATGATTTTGTAGTTTGCCCTCATCGCTGTAAAACAGGCACTGATCATCTGCAAATAGAAGTTCATTTATTTCCCGTGGATCAGTTGTTTCATCTGGAGTAAAGATTTCTAAATTTTCTGAATCTGTTCAGTCAAGGCTTGCTACTTTGGATATTCTGTCCATGTAGATATTAAATAGCAGAGGAGAGAGCACACATCCCTGTCTCACTCCTGTATTGACTGTGAACATATCTGATATTCCTTCTTGTGTTCTTACTGCTCTTCGGCTCGAGTGGTACATGGCTATGATGTTTTCTAGTAATTGCCCTTCTATCCCATAATCTTCAAGGATGGTCCATAATTTGTATCTGTCTACTCTATCGAAAGCCTTTTCCTGATCTACAAACACAATATTCTGCTGGTCACTATATTCAATTGTTTTTTTTCACAAATTTGTCTAAGTGTAAATAGTGCATCAGTGCAACTTTTACCTTTCCGAAAACCGAATTGTGCTTTGCTTAACTGTTGTTCAACTATTGGTCTAGCTCTTTGTTCCAAAAGTTTTGCATACATTTTCCCTATATGGCTCAGGAGTGATATACCTCTGTATGTTTCGCACTCTCTCATATTGCCTTTCTTTTTCCATATTGGTACTATTATTGCCTGCTGCCAATCATCTGGCAACATGCTTTACACTGGGGGTATGTGTAACATTCAGTGGTTACTTCCATGCTACACACTTGGGTGTATGAACCATCTAGACAACCCACCAACAAACCAACCAACCAATCAGGCAGTCAACTAACCAACTAACTTACAAGCCAGCCAATCAAACAACCAACCATCAAATAAATCAATCAGATAGCCAACTAACAAACAATCCAACCAACCAGCCAACCAACCAGCCAACCAATCAACCAACTAACCATCCAGTCAACCAACCAACTAAATAACTAACCAACCACCAGCGAACCAGGCATTCAACCAACCAACCAAGCAGGCAACCAAGCAGGTAACCAAACAACCAGCCAGGCAACTAACCAACCATTCCACCAACCAACCAGATACCTGGTCAAATGCAGCCACTTTTGCCTTTGACGTTTATGAGGGGTTCCAGAGTAGACAGGAAACGATGGCGGCAGCGCTTGATCTCGAGGATGCGTACAATAGAGTTCGATATGATATTTTGATGACTGCACTGATGGAAAAGGGGGTAAATCCCTGGTTGGTGAACTGGATAGCAGCCGTTCTGCATTCTCGTCGGGTTGCTCTCCGTCTGGGTGCATGGACCTCAGAGCCACATATGTTAACCCCGGGGCTGCCACAGGGATCTGCAGTCTCACCGGTGCTCTTTAATATGTATACGAGCAAGATTGCAAACCTAGAAGCACCAGAGGTTGGAAGAATACTAACATTTGCAGATGATATTCTTGCATATAGGCAGGGGAGAGATAGGGATCAAACAGCCCAGGAGTTACAGGCGACAGTAGACAAAGTGATTGACTGGTGCACTGAAATGAGTGCTGTCATCAACCCGGAAAAGGCGGCTGTTTTGTGGTGCTCTCTGGACAACAGGATTGTGAGAGCTAATGTCCCAAGCCTCGCGATAGATGGTAGAAATGTCAGCAGAGAGAACAAACTGAAGTATCTGGGGAACACATATGACAGAAGCCTATCCTTCAAGGACCATGTGGAGACGGTTGTGACAAGATCTCAAAAGGGACTCAGTGCACTTAAAACTATGGCTGCAATGGACACAGAGCAGAGAATGCTTTTCACACTATACCAGCACTTGATCCTCTCAGTAACTGATTATGGATTTCGACTGCTCACTGTCTTAGAGAGTTAGCTGGTGAAGTTAGAGCGCATACAGAACGAAGCTATGCGGGTCATTCTGGGATGCACTAGAGACACCCCAGTAGTATGTATGCGTTACATCCTTGGTCTGCCGACTGTTGCTGGTAGGCTCAAGGTGATGCAGGCGAAGGCATACCTCAGAGTAGCTGCAGACACAGACCACCCACTGCATGAGGCGCTGGACGTAGTTAAGGGTCAGCGACTGATAAGAGGGAAATCATGGATGGCTCAGGTGGAGGATACGATCAGACAGGTGTGCATCTTGGAGAACATTAGGAGAGGAGAGGAGTGGGTCAGAGTGCCAGCGGAGCAGTCAGACTTGTGCAGAGTTATAATCACAATAGGCCAGGAGTGCAGGGAGTTGCCAACAGGGGCCACGTAAGTGGAAATCCAGCAACTAATTCAGGACAATGCTCACTCGAGTGATGTGATTATTTACACAGATGGTTCGGTGTCAAGAGGTGAGAGAAGTGGCTGGGGGGGGGGGGGGTTCATGGCCAAAGCTAATGGTCGACGGTTGGTGCAGGAGAGCTTGGCATATGATACCACAACATCCAGCTTAAGAATGGAGGTGGAGGCGGTCACTGCGGCTCTCGCTGGATGGAGAATACGACACACACACACACACACACACACACACACACACATCGAGATTGTAACTGACTCAGAAAGCATGCTGACGAGGGTGAGGACGGGCAGGCTTCGTGCGGAGTGGCTTGCTTCGCTTCGGAGGTCACGGGTGGCAAGCATCGCCTGGATCTTATCTCCGGCGCATGCCGGTGTGCTGGGAAATGAACAGGCGGACAAATTGGCTGGCTCTGCAGAACTTGGTGGAGTATTGATACATGACAAGGCAGACGTGGTTGCGGCCTTGTGGGAGCATGTGTACACCTCGGAGGAGCAAATGGATCACCATGGTCTGGCAAGAATGCGACAGCGAGGGGTGACGAGAGGGTCTGGCCGACGCTCAACGCTCAGAGGAAAGGCGAGACAGACATATAATCAGATTGCTACTGGTACTATTGGTGTTGGAACTCTTCGCTGGCTGCTGAGGATGGGGACGGAGCGCTTATGAGAATGCCCTGAATGATGTGATGTCGATTCATAAACCATCAGCCAACCAACCAATCAGGCAACTAACTAACAATCCAATGAACCAGCTAGCCACTCAATTAACCAACAAACCAATCAATCAACTAACCAATCAACTAACTAGGCAACCAACTAACCAGCCAGCCAATCAACCAAGCACCGACCAAGCAACCAACTAGACAACCAATCAACCAACCAACTTACCAGCCAACCAGTTAATCAATCAATCAACCAAGCAACTAACTAGACAACCAATAAACCAACTAGACAACCAATCAACCAACCAACTTACTAGCCAGCCAGTTAACCAACCAATCAAGCAAGCAACCATCTAGACAACCAACCAACAAATCAACCAACCAATCAGGCAACCAATTAACCAATCAACTAACAAGCCAGCCAAGCAATCAACCAGCCAATCAACCAATCAATTAGGCAGCCACCTAACAAACAAGCCAACCAACCAGCCAGCCAACCAACCAACCAATCAACCAATCAACCAATCAATCAACCAGCCAACCAACCAGCCAACCAATCAAATAATCAGCAAGCCAATCAATCAGCCAACAAACCAACTAACCAAGCAACCAACTAGACAACCATTAAACCAACCAACTAACCAACTAGCCAATCAACAACCAAGCAACCAAGTAGACAACCAACCACAAAATTACCCAACCAATCAGGCAACCAACTAACCAACTAGCCAATCAACAACCAAGCAACCAACTAGACAACCATTAAACCAACCAACTAACCAACTAGCCAATCAACAACCAAGCAACCAACTAGACAACCAACCACAAAACCACCCAACCAATCAGGCAGCGAACTAACTAACTAACAAACGAGTCAATCAAGCAACCTACAAACCAACTAATCAATCAGGTAACCAACCAACTAATTAAGCAATCAACTAGACAACCAATCAACAAACCAACTAACTAACCAGCCAATCAACCAACCAACCTACCAACTAATCAACCAATCAGGCAACCAACTAACAAACTAACAAACAAGCCAGTCAAGCAAGCAAGCAAGCAACCAACCAATCAGTTAGGCAGCCAACCAACTAACCAACCAACTAACCAACCAACTAACCAACCACCTAACCAAACAATAAAATAATCAACCACCTCAGCTAACCAGCATCCTTGTCACTCAACTATTATTAGCCGTGGTATTCATCGTCCATTCTAAGGACTTGTAACGGAATCCAAAGTACGAGTAAATCAGGGCAGTTGGCAGGCATGTGTTGATGCTCTTAATCTCTGCTGCCCCATCTAAACATACGCATCTTCAATCACGCAGGTCGTTGAGAGTAGTTGAGACACACTCGAGTCGCGTATATATCGAGACGGCGCCAGGTTAAGATTTGCATCCGAGCCACAAGATCATGGAGATATAACAGAACTATTCTGGTAATTGTATTTGTTAAATATGTTTGTATTATTGGTAGATAATACGTTCCTGTCAAATGGTGGAGATTGTAACGGTATATCCAGGTTTGTGCTTCAGTACAAAGTGAAATGACTACCATCACCAGCACTACTACTACTACTACTACTACTACTACTACTACTACTACTACTACTACTACTACTACTACTACTACTACTACTACTACTACTACTACTACTACTACTACTACTACTACTACTACTACTACTACTACTACTACTACTACCACTACTACTACTACCACTACTACTACTACTACTACCACAACAAAAACAACAACTACTACAACCACCACCACTACCACTAATGTGGTGATGTCGAGGTAGCTGGTTCATTCACCACACAGGTCAGCTGGACACACAAATGGACTTCTCGTTCTTGACTTTGCAACGTAAAATAACAGGTACCACTGAAGTCAGGTACCACTGAGGGAAAGCTATTCCACATGCAAATAAACCCTAGAATACACGTGCGGACTAAGGCAGTAGACACGTGACCAGGTTGTCCAAGACTGACCTCTGTACAGTGAACTCAAATTAACACAAGGTACAACTAACAAGTTCACACAAATGTAAACAAGGTACAGCTAACAAGTTCACACAAATGAACACACGGTACAACTAACAAGTTCACACAAATGAACACACGGTACAACTAGCAAGTTCACACAAATGAACACAAGGTACAACTAGCAAGTTCACACAAATGAACACAAGGTACAACTAACAAGTTCACACAAATGAACACACGGTACAACTAACAAGTTCACACAAATGAACACACTGTACAACTAACAAGTTCACACAAATGAACACAAGGTACAACTAGCAAGTTCACACAAATGAACACAAGGTACAACTAACAAGTTCACACAAATGAACACACGGTACAACTAGCAAGTTCACACAAATGTAAACAAAAAACACGAAGGAAGCGTGATGGCATATTAGAGTCCCACCCCCGGACTTTGTCATTTACATCGTTAGTTTTATCTGTATTATCTAATTTCTTTTATTTACGATCTGTCTGTGTTGTTTCCCGAGAAGATCACTAAGATCGAAACATCTGATTAGCTGTGTTGTGGTTTAGCTTAATTATAAATTGTTACGTTACGTTACTTTATTATTATTATCATTGCTATTTTCTCCACCGTAATTTCTGTTAATCGGGATTGTGTTCGTTGTAAGGTAATTATACCGTGTCTGTGTTTGTTATTTCTCTCACATACCTAACTGGTTCATCATCATCTTCTTCTTCTTTCGTTCGCTTGAAATATGTCTATAACTGCAATGTTGTCTCTTGTATGAAATATGTCTATAACTGCAATCTTCTCTCTTGTATGAAATATATCTATAACTGCAGTGTTGTCTCTTATATGAATTTAACTGTCTTTTATAGTTCACTCAGCGGTCCATAGAGTTTATCTTCCAACTGTTTCATCTCATATTCATATCTGATTATTGGTTCCGCAGCAATGCATGTTTGGCTTATTACTGTTTTAAGTCCGCCGTGCATTCGTTTCATGACATCATTTATACTTCCTCAGCACTACATTTTCGCACTACAAGGAGATTAAACAAGAGAGCATCGTAGACTTGCAATGGCGTCACAGAAAGAGTCGAAAGACACCAAACATGGACACGACAACGAGGCTTTCATGCAGGATGCCAGCAGTAGCTCTGGTCACTTACACGGAAGTAGCCAGGATAGGTATCCTAGCGGAAACATTCAGGAAAAGGTAAATACATTATCTGACTTTTTTCTATTTACAATGTATGGTTATCTCCCTCTTTATGATGGTGTCCACCCGTCATGTACCATGTTGATAAGCGTGGGCGGTCATGTTTTGCCATCTCACTCGATTACCAGAGTCCTGGATTCAGGTATTTACTTCCCGGTCTTCCCCTTGGTCTCTCCCCTTCGATCTTGCCAGTTGTCATCAAGTTTTCCAATTCATTTCTTCTCATAACATGCCCAAACAATTTAGACTGTTTACGTCTAATGTCTCTAATCACTTTACGATCTTCATTTGTTTCTTGAAGGACTTGTTCCTTGGTTTTTCTGTCTGTCCATGGTATTCTTTGCATCTTCCTCAGAAACCACATTTTCCAGCCATCAGATGTTTTTAGCTTGTCTGCTCATTGTCCACGCTTCACATACATGCAAAAGTGCAGGTTCTATGTAGCACTTTAACACTCTTTTCCTCGTTTCAATTGATATCTTTTTATTAGTCAGTATGGTTTCCATCTTGGAAAAGGCTACCTTCGCAATGGCAATTCTTGTTCTAATCTCTTCAAGGCATCTCCCATCAGATGTTATCCAGTAGCCGGTTAACATCCACTGGTGCGTGGACTCTCCGCCACTTACCCCAGGCCGCTCGGCCGCTTGCTAGTGTTTCACTTCCTCCACCACAAGTTCTGTCTTCCCCAATTTATGCACAGTCCGGTGCTGTCTTCCCTAATTTACACACAGTTCTAATATTCCAGCCGCCCTTCGTGGCGAAGGTGGTTACGGACGCCTTTCATGATCCCGTATACCCCCGTTCGAAACACAGCTGCGCGCGATTTTGCAGCAGACCGCGTTGCGCTGGTTTTTTACGAAATGGTATGGGTGCCGGTCAGCAAACTACTGAACGTAAACTTGCCAATACATCAACAACAGTAAAAAAAAAAAATAGTGCTAGTGTTGACTTCAAGCGTCCTGTAAAGGACATGCAACTATCTAACTTAACTAACATTCCAGATGCCATGTCTGAAGATTTCCCGTGGAGCAAGGAAGTACATCTGCTGCCTGGACTTTTCCCATCTAGAAAACCCTCTTGCTCTCTCGATCGGCGTGCTTGTTCTTCATGCCTTGCCTGTACACTTGTTGATGGCTGGCTGGAGTTGGTAGCCCGAGTGTTTCTACTCGAAGGGCAAGCCAGCCAGCCCTTGGCCAGTCCTCTCCAGTCACGTGTGACGACATTCATGCTTGGTTACAGCCTTACTTGTCTTGTGTTTGTGAAATATTCCTAACCCACATTGCCATCGGAGAGATGTGCTTGTTGCCCACATGTTTACATGTATTTGTTTGCTGGTATTGTGGTGTTTTATATGTTTCGTTATGTCGCTGTCTCGGAGTGTCTCTGTCTGGGGAGGGCAGAGAAGTAAATACCTGGATAGTTTGGCCACGTTGTGTGGTCGAGACAGGAAAGCTGAGCTGATCCACGACTGGTGATCGAATGAGATGGCAAAACATGACCACCCACGCTTACCGGTATGGGACATGATGATGATGAGTCTTTTTGTTTGCCTTTGTCTGTCTCTTTTATATGTGTGCATTTATATATGTGTATACATGTTGTGTAAATGTGTTCCGCAGTAAGGTTATGTCATTGTTTCGCCATATCAGGACGTATATGGTTAAACATACTCACAGATAGAGACCAGAATATATCTTCATCTTATGCGATGCCGATAAGCTTGAGCGATCATGTTTAGACATAACACACGATCACCAGAGTCGTGGATCAGCTCGGTGGTCTGGTCTCGGCCAGCAGAGTATATGTCTAGTTAGAACTTATGTTGGTCGCACTTATCTGAACCAGCTAGATATCAGCCACTCCAACAAGTACCCTGTGAAGTATAAACATAACACAGGGCGATACCTTACTGCCCTCTCCAACTGCACTGAGCTTGAAGACACCCCCTCCCCCTTCTCATCTTAACCTCTTTATGTCATGATGAGTGACCCTTGTAACCCTTACTGTCCTGTACATACAACTCCAGCCTGGCAATGTTGTCACGTGGAGTTGACGGACTCCAGTTCTGGCCTGCTTCAGCGTTTCAATGTCTATGGCAGTGATTCAGTTTATTGTATACTCAAGCGTTCCAGTAATTCTGGCATCGGATTCTAATTATCTTACACTTAAACGTCTTGGTATTTCTGCCAGAGATTAAAATACCATGTGTTTAAACGTCTTGACATTTCAGTCAATGATTAAAATACCATGTGCTCACACGTTCTAATGTTTCCGCCAGAGATGTGACTTTGTGTGATCAAGTGATGTGTAATACACAAATCCAACTGTGCGCGGACTGGAAACGTGTGCATGGCCTGGCTTTCTGATTGGATGTGAATGTTGGACAAATGAGGCATGACATGTTTGAAAAGCACCAGAATTATGTATTCTGTGGAAACATGTTGAGAATGTCGTGGACACAGAAGAAAACAAACGCTGAGACACTGAGATCGGCAAGAGATCGGCAAATGCTACCAGAACCTATTCACAACCATCAGAACAAGACACATGGCATTTATGGGACATCTCAACAGAACAGGTGCAACTGAGGAATTAGCCTCAAATTGAAAATACTAAGAGAGGCAGGGGAAGACAAAGAAAGATGTATATACAACACCTGAACGAGGAGGTCAGCATGATCGAATGGATAAGAACGCGTGTTCTAAACATCCGGTGTGCTGATGTCGAGATAAGGTGTTCAACCTCTACATCGGACAGTTGAAGTAAAATGTTGACCTCTCGTCGTTTACTTGGGGACGTAAATTACAAGTACCCCTAAAGTTGGAGTCGGTCCGCCTGATGGCGAGGGACACTAATAGGACAAGCTAAATCACACTCGCATTTCAGTCCAGCACTACTAGAAGTAGTGTGTAGTGACTACACTTGAGTTCAGAGCGAGCGAGCGCAAGATAAAAAAATAAAACAACAACAACACACTTGAACAGCTAGACAAACAATGATCATATAAGCAAGAGAAGCATAGGACTTTATCACATCAAATCAAATCAACTTTATTTTAAAAGGGTCACAAATTGTGCGCGCAGGCCCGTCTTACATTCGGTCCTTCCAATCACGCATCATTCGTCCATCAGGAGCATTATACATTCACATAGGAAGAAAAATAAACATTGTGAAATGAATGTTGTAAACATAAACAAGGCAAATTACCATGTTATGAGGCCCATCTCCAACCTACCCACACATCACCCACCCACACATCACCCCACCAACACACACACCCTCACCCACCCATACACACCCAGGGACACATACATACCCCACCAACCGACCCATCCCACTCCCGCACACCCCCCACCCACACACACTGCCCTCACATGTTCCCCCAACCCAACACACTCGCCACCCACACAAACATCCCCCACCAACCCACACATCCCGCGCCAACCCACATACACATCCTAACTCACACACCCATCCCCCATCCACACATCCTTTCCCCACCCACACCTGCAACCATCCATCCTCCAACCACACCTCTATTGACCACATATTCCCCACCCACGCACACACATCCCCCACCAACCCACACAACGCACATCCACTCACACATT
Source organism: Cepaea hortensis (assembly GCA_963921405.1). Lineage (NCBI taxonomy): Eukaryota > Metazoa > Mollusca > Gastropoda > Stylommatophora > Helicidae > Cepaea > Cepaea hortensis. Next base: position 114,032,540 of record OY992884.1, on the reverse strand, counting down.
ACCAAACCATACACACACATCCCCACCAACTGACATCTCCCTACCCCCACACACACACACACATCTCCCTAACCACCTATACATCCCCAATCCACACACACACACCCCAACACCCACACATACATACTCCACCCACCCACACATGCCCTAGCCCACATCCCACCACACGATATTCCCAACCCACGAACCACACACACATATCCCTCACCCACACATCCCACACCCACATACCACCACACATCCACCACCTACACAACACACACAAATCCCCCACCCACATAGACGACAAAGAAAGTATATACAAGACTTGAACAACTAGACAAACGGTCATGCTATAAGCAGTACCAGCTTCATCAAGTATCGGATTGTACAGAGTATTTTGAGCGTCGTGATCGCCAGTGTTACCGATAAACCAGGCACCGGAAGACACCCAAGATGACACGACGTTTTGTCTTTCAAGTACTGCCACCACCACGCGCAATGAAACATGCCAGCAGTAATTGTATGCAAATACCCACGTGTCATATTCTTAACCTTGAACTTATAATCAATGTTACCTTGGCCACACCCAGCCAGTTCACAGAACAGCCAGCCAGCTGCCCAGTCTGAAGGGCAACACCCAAGACGATGATGACCATGTGGATCTGTCATGTGGAATCTGGAAGTTCCGGACCAACATTCTTGGAGCGAGGTTCTCCAACCTTTACTTCTTCGCCGTCTGTATGGGGGTGTCGGCCTTTTTCACAACTATGGTGTCGTCAATCCTGCACATACAAGTGAGAGCCTAGACCATATGTCTGTCTGTCTGTCTGTCTGGCTGGCTGGCTGGCTGGCTGGCTGGCTGGCTGGCTGGCTGGCTGGCTGGCTGGCTGGCTATCTGTTTCTGTCTGTCTGTCTAACTGTTTCTGTCTGTCTAACTGTTTCTGTCTGTCTGTCTGTCTGTCTGTTTGTTTATGTCTGTCTGTCTGCCTGCCTGTCTGTATCCATGCTTGCCTGCCATCCTGCACTGTTTTCAGTCAGTCTGCGCGCCATCTTGTCTGTCTGGCCGCCAGTCCGTCTGTCTTCCATAACTGGAAGTAACGCCCATCAGTACGCCTCTCTCATTGTTTGTCTGCATGCATGCCTGTCTGCCTTCTTATCTAAGTATCTGTCTGTCTTTCTGATTGAACGTCTGTCTGCATGTAAATCTGCCTGCCTTCTTGTCAATTTGTCATCCCTCCGCCGTCCATCTGTCCGTCTGTCTGCCTGTGTGTATACGTGTTTATGTCTGTCTAACGGACACCACTTCTCTCCTCCGCAGCTGACATCCATACAACGACAGTTTAACATCGACAACGCTAAAGCCGGACTCTTTGATACGGCATCCAGGATTGGCCATCTGTCCACCATTCTGTTCGCCGGCCATTTCGCTAAGGTTTGTTCTGTCTCTGTCTGTGTTTTCTTGATTGCATTAATACCTTATAGACCACACGCTTATCAGTGACTTCCATTAAAAAAATAACATGTACATTTCCTATGAGCGCAGGTCTGCTTGGCCGAATTGGTTAGAACGCGTGTTGTTAAACATCCGTTGCGTTGATGCCGAGGTAAGTGGTTCAACCCCTACACCGGACAGTTGAACTAAAATGTTGACCTGTCGTCCTTGACTTGGGGACGTAAATTACAAGTACCTCTGAAGTCGGAGTGGGTTCACCTGAAGGCGAGAGACACTGTTAATAGGGAAAGCTAATCCACACGCAACATTCAGTCAATCACTACTTGAGTTCATACATAATTTCCTATGAGCTGAGTTGAGTTGAGCTGAGTCAAGAACCTACAGTACATCGCTTGCCCACACATGTCCCGTCCTAACCTTCAACAACCAGCGAAGAGTCCCAGTACTAATGGTGCCTGTTGTAATCTGATTATGTGTCCGTCTGGCGTTTCCTCGGAGTTGTGAGCATCGGCCAAATCTTCTGGTCAATCCCTTCGGCACCATCCTCTTCAAGCAATCATGGTGTATCTGTTCTTCCACTCCATCCACATGACCCCAAAGGGGTCTGACCATGTCTGTCTTACCATGCACCAATACCCCACCAAACGGTTCAGACCCAGCCAATCTGTCCGCCTGCTTTTGTCCCACCACACCAGCGTGTCCTGGGAAACAAATTCAACAGATACACCCTGTCTGCGATTGTTTAATACAACCACTCCACTTCCTGCACGAAGTATTTACAATCAGTTGCGACCAAGGCTTAAGGCCTTGTCTGCCCTGTCATGACATTTAGTCTTTAGGTGGCATTTCCTTACATCAGGATACAGATTGTACCCCCCACCCCAGCAATTACCACTCTTTGGTCCACGACTGATTCAGCAATTACCACTCTTTGGTCCACGACTGATTCAGCAATGAGCACTCTTTGGTCCACGACTGATTCAGCAATGAGCACTCTTTGGTCCACGACTGATTCAGCAATGAGCACTCTTTGGTCCACGACTGATTCAGCAATTACCACTCTTTGGTCCACGACTGATTCAGCAATGAGCACTCTTTGGTCCACGACTGATTCAGCAATGACCACTCTTTGGTCCACGACTGATTCAGCAATGACCACTCTTTGGTCCACGACTGATTCAGCAATGACCGCTCTTTGGCCCACGACTGATTCAGCAATGACCACTCTTTGGCCCACGACTGATTCAGCAATGACCCCTCTTTGGTCCACGACTGATTCAGCAATGACCACTCTTTGGTCCACGACTGATTCAGCAATGACCACTCTTTGGTCCACGACTGATGCAGCAATGAGCAGGGTAATAGACCTCCTGTCTCTCTGACCGGAGAGCTACACGACGATAGAGGTGGTGTGGTGAAGCCTCTCTGGGTTCTGGCGGAGACTGCGGCTGAACAGACGGAGTGTCCAGTTCTGGAGAGACTGACTCAGAAGGAAGTTAGTAGAGGGTCGGGGCAATACCCAAAGCCTAGAGGAGAAGCCCGCGAGCTATCAATCACATTAAAACAATTTTTTTTAATGTTGCATATCCCTTACAGGACATTGCATTCAACACCAGCATCTTTCAGCTGATTGTTGATTTCTTAGAAAGATTACGCTCAGTAGTTTTCCATTGCTTTCTGAGCGGCCGGCTCACATACCTCGTAAGTCACTAACGCGGCAAGAACCGTTACCGATTCTCGCGCAAGTTACGTTCCTCACGTGGATATACGGGATTACGGAGAAAGTCGCTAATTCATAGGCCAGGGAGACCACATGGGGACTCACTGCAGGCTTTTGATGAGTTAGACGGAGCATGTACTGGATGTCGATTCTTAAATAGTTTTCAGTGTTGCAGACGAGTTTCTAATGCCGAAGTGGCTGTAGTATTTGGTTACTTGTTTGTCCTTTACATGACGTCGCAGTTAACCCCAGCACTTGTTGAATGTTTTTGAATAATATGCAACTTTACCTTCAGTAGTTTGCAATTGCTTTCTGAACGACAAACGCTCATTCCAATATTGAACATCACCACAACGCGATCTGCTTCCAAATCGCCTGCAGCTGTATGCAGGATTACGAATGGCGTTCGCTAAAACCCTCGCCATAGACGACAACCTATAGTAGCTACTTATTTCAGTGTGTCATCTTTATCTTTCATTTGCTTCTCTGGGTGCCAATCAGAGCCAGAGAGTGTATATTTGACGCTGACGCCTGACGCAGCGTTGTCTCATTCCGTGAACGTATCTCTGACTCCTGATCTCGCATTGTTTCATTAATGGTTTTCCTCGACAGAGAGTCAACATACCGTTCGTGGTCGGGCTGGCGGGGATATTCCAGGGCGCTGTGCTCATGGTGCCGGCGTTCTTTCAGCTGGCCGACCCTTACAAGCTGCCGGTCATGTAAGTACACACGTCTGTCTGTCTGTCTGTCTGTCTGTCTGTCTGTCTGTCTGTCTGTCTGTCTGAGTGTCCACGTGTCTCCTAGCCTGTAAGTCGTCCATGTAGTCTGTCCACATACATACATATATATATATATATATCATCACCGACTTGGCCCTACAACAGAACACACGTCATCACACAACATCCTCATTTCCCCAATGACCGCAGGACATGTCCATGAAACGTGCGCGGACAAAGATCAAGGCCCCACTCTCAAGCCTGAACCGGCAGTGGGTATATGGTGCCCGAGCCAGAGTTGTGTAGAACCAGCGGCAGAAAGGGGTCACGTGGTCAGTGTCACGCCGAGCTCCGTTACTACCACTCATGTCCCAGGTAGCCACATTAGGCTGGGTGGCTGTAGGAACCCAGGTCAGTTCTAAATAAATATGTGGATTCGACCCATATCCACAGGAGATAGTCTAGCAACTGCGCCACCTCAACTCCCAGTAGTATATAGCACCCATACATTTATGTTAATTCACGTGTTCTTCCTCTTCTTCGTTCACCTTCAGCCGTCAGTGTGAATGAATCCACAGAGAGCAGCAGTCAACGTAAGCTGGCCCATATCCCATGGAGT